>JAQYXR010000951.1:0-48155 GCA_030545055.2 Neoaliturus tenellus
CAGTAGTGTCAAATTGTTGGTGCTGGCCCAGTTCAAGGTCACCTGAGGGATGACGTCATCGAGGTCAATGACCTCACCGATGACGTCATCGATGACGTCATCGATTGCGTCATCGATGACGTCATCACTAATGACGTCATTTCTATGACGTCACACCCATGACGTCACAGAAATGACGTGCTGATGACGTCATCACCCCTTACGTCATCAAAATGACGTCACCGACGCCACTGAGGTCAAGGTCACGCCGAAACTTAAAATTTTTTGGCACTTTTGCCGTTTCTCGCACTACGCTCCGAGTTTCAGTCAGAGTCCCCGTGACCTTGACCACTTGGAGCGAATTTTCGACGAGAAACGGCAAAAGTGCCAAGTTAAACTCGAGTTTCTGACATGACTCTGCCTAAATGGGCAATCGGTTATCCCTCAGGTGACCTTGAACCAGCACAACACCAACAATTTGATATTACTGTGACCTTGAAAACCTAACAACGGAGCGCCGACACCGATGCGCACCCCACGACAGCCACCGAGTGACTGACTGTCAGGCTCTGTGTACTCTAGGTATATGGGGAAGTGGAGGGGGAAATCTCAAGGTCATCCAAATGGAGTTTTAAAAAGTTGAAGAGTAGAAAGACTACTCTTGTGCTTCCTGGGCGACCTCATCAATTTCCAACGGATCTGTAAACCAATCCGATCTGTAGCGGCAGGAGTCCAGAAAACAGGTGCACCACCCATCAGGTTGTCCGTAGCACTTCCGACAATTGGTAAGATTGGAGAAATGAAATTTAATACACCGCTGCGGACAACAAGTGTAAAAGTAGTTGGATTTGTAGATTTTGAAAGTTTGTAGTACCGGTGGTGGCAGCTGTTGGTTCTTGCATCTACACCTGCAACATCCGAAGCATTCACATTGCCGGCAGGCCAGCCCGTCCACTTGCCATCTTGGTAGTAGGAAACACTTGCCCTCGCAGCAATAGGTTGTCCCTGTCTCTTCCTCCCAAAGCTTCTTTGCACAATGGACGACGCCTTGTATCTCTAAACACTTATGCTCGCAACATGAGACACGCTTAGTTTCCATACTTGATGTTGCTTTGGCGAGGGAGCAAGATGAAGTGATGCCGTGGCCAGCAGGAATGGAGCTTATATAAACTAAGGTGAGTGGAGGGGGAAAGGTCAAGGTCATCCAAATGGAGTTTAAAAAAAAAGAAAAGAGTAGAAAGACTACTCTTGTGTATCTATAGCGATTTCATTGATAGTGAGTGCTTCTGTATGCCAAGTTGATCTGTACTGACAGGCTCCTAAATAATGTTTGCAAAAACCTGCAAAATGATTGTTGCACAATTTGCAGCCAGTTAGCTGTTTTAATGTGAATTCAATGCAACGTTCAGGGCAACAAGTGTACTTATGCCCTCTCATCTGGTACACATGGAATGTCTTCAACTCCGGTTTCGGCTTCTTCCAAGACTTGCACTTACACATGCATTGACCAAAAGCTTCACATTTTCTACACGCCAGGCCATCCGCAACATCAATGTCATTCGGCCATGAAAAACATTTCCGTTCGCAACAGTAGTTGAGTTGACTCTCCATGTTGCTGTGGTGAAGGTGCGCGATGAAATGATGCTGCAGTCATTGAGAGTGCACCTTAAATAAACTCAGTGGAGGGGGAAAGGTCAAGGCCATCCAAACGGAGTTTTAAAAAAGATAACTAGTCGTCCTCCTCCTCCTCATCCGTTGTACTTAGAGAGCTGTCAGACGAAGAGCCCCGTGCAGGTGCTCCCCAGATGAAAAACAAATCAATTTTAAAACGAAGACCAGGATCTTGCATCATCAATTCCTTTAATTTGTCACATACTAAGTCGACCTTGTGTAAGGTGTCAACAACAAGCTTCCAATTCGTTGGTTCAATATAACTTGTAGTAGAGTCTGCCTCGCTGATAACCACATCCTCCGGCTGTATTGGAGTGTAAAGATGTGTAAAGTTCTTTGGCTGTAGCTGAGGTTCAGGCTGGCTGGAAGTGGAAGGTTGAGTGTGGACCCCTGTCGCATCGAAATCCATAGTCATTCTACATTCAATGTTGGGGTTTTCGTTTAATACATACACCAATTTCTCATGCAACATATCCACTTCTGCCGAGTCTTGCAGATGAACATTCCAGGAAAATGGCCATTCTTCATCCGTAGTGGAGTCAACTCGAGAAAGAGTGCTGTCCGCCATGATAGCTAAGCAAGGAATGATGTGAGCTACAGACTGTGGTAACAGTATTGAAAAGTAGAGGGGGTAAACCAAAAGTACGTGGAGGGGGTATTTTCAAGGTCATTTAATTTGGGTTTTAAAAAAAAGGAAATAGTGGAGGGGGAATTCTCAAGGTCATCCAATTTAGGTTTTAAAAAAAAGGAATGAAGCTTACTCCTCTTCAGCCTCGTTGTCCCCTGCATCTTCATCAGCCTCATCTTCATCGACGTCAGACTCGCCGTAAGGATAGATCGGGGACATGGGCGAATATTGTGGAGATTGTTGACCGTTGTTGTCGTCCCCTTGCATTCTAACTTGGGACCAATCATAATTTAAATTCATTTGTATTATGATCCCAGGGTTGTCCCGCAGTATTTCCTTCATACGTTCGCAAATTGACTCCAAATAGTGTACACTATCGACCGACAGTGTCCAACCCGTACTTGTACCGACATCAGTAGTGGAGTCAGCTTGGCTGATGGTGTTGTTGTCTGCCATGGTTGCTTGTCGGACAAGGAATGACGGTTGATGTGATGCTCATGCAGGAACATGGTGAAGTGGTGGGGGGTGTGGTGGAGTAGTGGGGGAATTTTCAAGGTCATCCAAACGGAGTTTTAAAAAAAGGAAAACTTACAAAGTAACATTGAAACTTTCCAATTGATGGTGGCGAGCGTTTTCTTCTGCAACCTTGCCGACACATGTGACTATGCCGTACAGTATGAAAAGTACAACCATAATAAGGCCGAACAATAAAAGATAGCCGTTGACTATCATGATATTTTCTGAGTGGATCTGTTTTCTTCTTATCGCCCTCTCCTGCATCCTCTTCTCCAACTCGTGGACGAAGTCACAACATGCGTGAGGACATCTTTCATCTGTTGGTAGGTTTGCCATTGTTGATGTTGTCGGTGTGGCTGTTGAAGATGGAATGAGGTTTCCAATTGCGATGTGCCATGTACACCAATAGTCAAGTGGTGGGGGTAACAAAGCAGTGGAGGGGGAAGTTTCAAGGTCATCCAAATTGTGTTTTAAAAAAACCTATCTTGTTACTGAGCTTATATGTCAGTAACAAGATAGGTGTTTTTGCTCTTTTACTTCTTTAATATAATGAAAAAATATACATATTCTACAATGGTTAGGATAAGAAATACAACTGCTAGTCAGCTGAAGTAGTCCAAGTTGTCTGGCTCGGTCTTCATGGACGCTGGTGAGGAAGCCGTCGAGGAGTGTCCAGGCTCTTCCTTTGACTGCCGGGTGTTCCGTATATTGCAAGCGTAAACTTGCACATTTATACGGTAGCCTCGTGCCACCATCAGCTGCAACTCCTTGTATAAGTCGTTTAGCTCCTGCTGAGTCTTGATGCTCACCTCCTCGTAACTTGCGCAACTAACGTTGAGGGACATCCTGATGTTGCTAGGTTGGCTGCTGGAGTAGAAATGAAGCCGAGGCACAGCGTTTGGAGGTACATGGAAAAGTGGTGGGGGTGATGGTGGTGGGGGTATGGAAGATGCAATTAAACACTTCTAAACTTTTTCCATTGATACAAAGGGATGGAACAAATAGCACAGGTGTCCTTGTAGTTTTCAAATCTAAACATTGGTGCTAGAAATCCAAACTGTTTTCTACCACCTTCCTGTACGAACCGTCGAAGGTCTCTGACGGCAGCATTGCCACAAGGCCTACAAAACTTTTCCCCGTCTTGGAACCTATACCAGGAGTATCCCGAATACCCTCTATTATCTTTCTTGTACTCCTCGATATCCTGCTTTACTGTTATAGGGATATTATCTCGTAAAGCCGTCTGGAATAAAGATGCGTCAGTTATAACTCGTTGTAAGCAAAGCTCGTACAAGGTGCTCATCGTTTGCTAGTTGGCAACAGACTGACCGTTCTTTGCATCCAAGCAGGTTTGAATCCTAGTGCGGTAGTGGGGGTAATTACGGTAGTGGGGGTAGTTGTGAAATGCAAAGGTCAAAGGTCAAGGTCACCCGCGAAGTTTAAAAAAAAATGCAACATATCAATACGTGAAGTCTGTCACATATTGATATGTTGCATTTTTTTTTTTTATATTTTTTTGTCTTTTATGATTCGTTTATTTATAAAACATTACAACAACAACATATGTACAACATTAAAACTTAAATCTAACACTGCTGCTTGTCAGCGATGTGGATGGTCAACTCTGTAGAATTGCTACCCGTGCAGCCGTGGGACACCAGGTATAGACACCCGGGTTGAATAGAGCGAAGATCCTCGTTTTGTAGAAGATGGACGAATCTCTTGGGCAGGTACACTTGGAACTTTGGTTCATCCCCCGGAGTAAACGGTGCCTCGCTGAGACTGCAGCAGATGGCCTCCCCAACTGTAGTCTCCATCTTCTTCATAGCATGGATTATGTAGTGCTTCTCGTCTTTTAGTTCCGAGCACTTCTTTACAGGTAATATTGTTGACTTGGAGTGAGCATTGAACTGCTCGACCAAAGTCTGAAGGAACTGGTGAGATGCCATGGTCAGGTTACAGATCGTCTTCTTGCTCGGAGATGTTGTCGTCTCGGAATCTCGAGTAATACTCATGCCAGGTCCCTGTCTGCTCCCCACTTATATACTCTCCGTTACCCCCACCACTCCCCAATTCCCCACTTTGAAGGTAAGAGGCGAGTTTATAGGCATTTTTCAAAGCGCAATGTCTATCTTTATCATGTTCTGGGCTTTTTGTACAAATACATATGGTTTCCAGCATGTATTGATAATTCTTATCCAATTCCACATCATTAACCGGAACATGAGTAAATCCTTCGATCCATCTTTTCTTTTCCAGCCCCTTTGTGTAAATATTGGTAAACTTGTCTGAAAAGTGATGCATAATGTGATACAAGTCCGTGTAACTTGTAAATCCATCATACCAATCGATATGATGGAAGTGTTTTGAAATCCATCTGTTGGTAGTAGCGGCTTTACTAGTTAAAGACGAATAAGAACATGGTGGTTTAAATAAAAACGAATAAGGAACACTTGTATTCATGTCCAAAAACACAAGTTCTTTTATAATGAATCTATCATCATTACCACGAAACGCTTGAAACTCAATAATACCAGGCTTGGACTTTACTTGTTGTTCTTCTCCCTTGTCCATTTTGAAGGTCACACGTCTGCTCATTACGAAGTCAGGAGGTCAACTGATTTCCACACCACGGTAGGTACTACTTTTATACCAGGCCGTACAGTTGTTGGCGCGTTGGTGTATATTTAACGTGGGCACCGTCCCCAATAGGCCTAACCCCACAAAATGTTGGCTATTGTTTTAAAAACTAACCATTGTCATTTAAGTTTCCATCTTTATATTTTCCTTATTTTCATTTTCATCACTAACACTTGATTCTTCTCCTCCATCTTCCTCTTCTTCCTGTTTTACTGATTTCTTATGTAGTTGAGCGTACTTTTCCAATTGTCTCCACATCTGTACTTCATGAGGAACTCTATTAAATATAGAAGTATCCACAGGTCCGTATAATATAGGTGCGTCCGGTTGTTTGTCCAAAGTGTCTTCCAGATAATCTTTAATAATCGAACTTGAAAACACCAGTTGTCTCAAGTATCTTGTTATAGGTTCAGTAGCACAAGTTAAAATGAAAAACTCCTCTCGATTAAGTTGAATTTTGTTATCATGTCTTGTTGTGTCTCTAAACCGTAGCTGATGATCACCACGTTGTTTAATGATATCAATTTCCACATTTGAATCCAAAAGTCCTACTCTTGTCTTTCTTCCAAACATGTTACTACTTAAATAGCATTCTAGTAGATGCAAATGTTTCATAAACGATTCCCAAGCACTGTCCGTAAACAAAATCATTTTGGGTCCATGAGTTAAAATTACAGTAGGGGAATAATCTGTAGATTTCATAACACCGATTAAAACACTTTTATCCAAACTGGAAGAGATTGGGTAAAATATTCGCAAAAATACCTCACTCAATATGTTTGGAGAAATATTATCTTCAATATCCCTTTTTCTCTTTTGTATAGTCTTTCTTCTTTTACCTTTTTCTTCAACATTATTACTGGCGTGAAGTTGTCCGCAAACGTTTTGTTCACCTCCTTCCTGGTGACCTTGAGGATCTAAAAACTCAGATATCTCCTTCTCAATATCTACCACATTTTCAGGTGTACCACTAGGAGAAGCCATATTGAATACGATGCTACCCATACAACAGTAGGCAACAAACTGATGAGGAGCGGTCTGTACGCTCTGCTTTTATACTCGCGGAATGAAACAAAACCGGTTCTTACAATACATTTTTTAACAATTCCAGTTAAAGGTGTGTATGTTACGATTTTTATCATGTAGAATTAAACAGTATGCAGTTGTATTAGCCGGTATAGCATCGTTGAATTCCATTTCTATTTTTATATCCACACTTGAAGACTTTTACTGATTCATTTTGTGTTAGAACAATCGATTACAACTATTGGGTAGGCATCGAAATATTTGTCAGGTGGTAATAAAGGTGTATTTGTTTTACCGTAATATGAACTTTTGGAATCTCGCGTACATATCGTACAATATACTGTATTTCTTCTTAGTGAATGACACATTTAAATTGGTCGTATGGAAAGAATTGTGAATTTAAATAAACTTTAATATTTTTTCAAGTCACAATGATCAAATTGTCCTGCATGTTTAGTAATGGCGTCTCTTCTACCTGTTTGTAAACCAAAATATAATATACCTGGCTCGTTCTACATAATTCGATGTTTTAACAGTCCAAGTGTGTCGATCCGTAGTAGGTAAACTGGGATGCTCATGAAATTCCCAACTTCTAAATGGAATAACAATATCACGATCGGCTTTTAATTTTCTTAAAAGTAGCATTCTATGCTCGTCAGCCAATTTAACATGTGGAACTCTCCATACAATTTTGTCTAATTTTAATTTCCATTCTAAAGATCGCATCTGTAGTAGCATCTGCAGCTTTAATAATGTCTTTATCGTTAGAAGATCTCAACAAAACTAATTCTTGTTTAACGTTTAATATTTATTTTCCTATAATCTTCAGCAAAACCAAGCAGCAAACGTAATGGAATATGAAAATCAAAATATCCATTTGGATTTGGAGTGATCGTGTCAATCGTAGGTAAATACCCATCCGGCAGGTTTAAGTAAATTGGTTTCATTGGGTGTTATAGATGTTAATCCTTTTAAAGTTGTCGTAATACCTACTTTTTTAGTGGAATCAACTGTTACACCTGATATTTCATATCTAATTTCATCAAATAGGAAAGCCATAGGATTATTTATAAATGGAACTGTTGTACCAACAGTAGTACCGTCCTTTTTAGTAACTTGTCCTTCAATATACAAGTAACTTTCACATGGTAGTGTGTAAATGTCTTGATTTTGTTATGGGAATACGAATTTCATCGTTATTTGTTTAATTTTCGATGAAGTGTAAGGGTTGTGGGTGTGATATTCTTTTTCCCATAGGGGTTTCGTCGAATGTTGGACCCTGCGCTATATCCAGTATATCCATACTCGGTTAATTTTAATCCAATTCTCTCTAAGAAACGAATGTTCTCGCGTGTTAACTCCTCCACAGCTGAAGAGCTACTAATGCGGTTTCCCGTAGGTTGTTCGCTTTTAAATGTTTAAACCCATGGTTTTGTATTAAAGTGTCGATTTTAAATGTAATCTAATCGTAATAGGCTCTTCTCTGAAGGTCTACCAAGTTACCCGTCTTGATCCAATACGCTCAACACACGATGTCTGAAATGAAAGTGGTGTTCAAACGGTAGATATACCAGGTTTTGTTGGTGCTTTTCAACAATTTTAAATCCAGGCGGTACACTTGGGTAAAAAGAGTATGTATGATGTGGGTGTTAGCCCCATCCCTGTAAGCACCTTGTATAATGTTACAAGTTATGTCTATACTATTGACTTTTAATATTGTTACTGTTTTCTTACCGGAATGTGTTACATCTGGTTCTAAAACAGGTTCATCGTTGGAAAATCCTAATAAATCACCAATTGAGTTTGGTTGAGTGAAATCTATATAATATTTGGAAAGTAATTTCAGCTTTCATCGTATTATTATTACCTTTTAATGTTTATATTGTCTTTTCCCATTTTTAGTTTGCAAAAAATTCATTTATATGATCAATTTCATAAGAACCTGTGGGTAACCTGCACTCTTTGCAAGTCTGTAAATTTTCCACTGGCATCCTTTCCCTTATAATAATGCAATACGTTATTTTTACCTTCCGTAACATTGGGGATAGAGTTGTAAGTTGTAAAATCCAATAGTGCCGCCTCCCAAAACCTTCCTTTTTGCAAGCGTAACGCTGGAAAAAGAGGATACTTCGTAAAGTGGACGATTTTCCTGTTAATGATACCGTATAGGAAGACATCTCAATAGTGACTGATACTTTTAGCTAGAAATTCCAAACATAAATGGCCGCATATTGAAGTATTATCAGGTTGTTCTCTTTTTATAGTCTATAATATATGTTTTTTAGCAGATTTAAAGTAATTTTGAAGTTCTTTTGGTGGTGGCAAATTACCGAAACTATCAAAATAATATACATTGTTATTTAGTTTCTTATAACAAACCCAATGGGTGCCAGGCCCTTCAGTATTATCCAAATTTTACAATTCCAGTCTCATTTTGCCACATTTTCTTTGGTAAACTGTCTTTCATAAACACACCGCGGAAAAATGGTATTTTTAAACAGGAAATATATTTAAATAATTTAATATTGGTTAATGCTTTATGTGGTATGACCAATTGATTTCTTTCATTTAATATGCACGATAAGGTCTTAGGTAAAGACCTGCCCCGTTTTTTACCATTGACCACACGGTGGGCTTCTTCCTGCCTTTTCTTGTAGATCGTCGTCTTCTTTTTATATTTCCTCCATGTTTTCTTGTGGTTGACCTCCTTTTTACTCTCCTTCTCCTCCTTCTTCCACCTCCTACTGCTGTTTTAGCCTTCATACCTGCTGTTACTGCTAAAGCTGCTGCTTTTTCTGCTATGCTAGCGTCACTTGATTTTACTCGTTGCCAAGCTATGTCCGCAAGCTTTTTGTCAGCTATTGATCTATTTTTTGAATCGGCAAACGTGGAATATGCGATATCGTGTTCTTTACAAGCCTGATCTAACTTATTTATGCCAGGATCGCCTCTTTCCAGTCGTTTTTTCAATTTAGTTCCTGGTCCGCAATACTGATAACCTCCCGGTATATGAAATTCGTATGGTAATGCGTCTATTGCTCTATTTACTATGGATCCTACTGGAATTCGTTTTAAAGCTTTACTTAACAGAGAAACCGCTGTGGACGTGATCCCACCTCCTCTCCTTACAGTGTCTCTATATGGACTGATGTACTGGAACGTCATTATTGTCCTTTTATAATCGCAATGTACAACTTATGTGTTACCTCTATGACAAGTTGGACATAAATGAAGTCGTTTATTGTGTTCTTTTATTAAATATCAAAATCACCCCAATCCGATGATCTAAACTTTTTTGTACGAGGGTTGATAAAATAGTTTTGAACAATTTCCCGTTTAATCCAAGTACCTCTCTCAGATTCCAACAAAGGAGTACGACCTGAACCAATACCAATATGATTGTATACATCAAATAATGCATTTCCTAAAACTTTTACAAGAAAATTAACAGTGACAGCATTATCCACATGTTCAGGGTCTTTAAGGTCTGTTATACGTTTATTATTACAAGTATACACTTTGCTATCCATTTGTGATAATGTGATAGCCTGTCCTACAGTTGCAGCATCATTTGCTTCTCTTCCTTGCGCCATGTTTGTTAATTTTTTATTACTACATATAAAAAACGCATAGTAATTATTTGGATCTAGATGTACTGTTTGTCCTAAGGCAGCCGCGTCTCTATCTGCATGACCCCATGACACATTTGATAACCTTCCATGCCTGCAATCCCAATAAGCGTTTTTGTATGTCAATAAACGAAATTTTTCATTACCTTGAATAAAGTCATCCCCTTGCTTTGATAATACTTCATCTCGTTTTGCAAATCCAGTTGTTTCTTGTTTTAAAGTCTCTTTCATTTGACCCACTGTTGCACCATCTGATGGCGCCGAACCATCTTTAACATTTGCTAAACAATTATTAAAACAATCTATAACCCCTACATCACGTATGATGCAATGATCTTTAATATATTTTAGATTTACAGCATCGTTTTCAGTTTTTGGATAGCCTATATCATTAATAACAAATTTATAAAAAGAAAATCCATCTTTTGTCTTTTCAGGTATCAAAGAATGTAAATAGCGTCTATTTACGCTGTCTTTTGCATCTTTAGGGTCATCTACGTTGGATATACGTTTATTGTTGGCACTATACGTTTTCCCATTGAATTTTAACGTATTTTTTAATTCAGATGACAAATAACCTTTGTTTATCGCATCACCATTTTCATTTGGTTTACCAACGTTGATAATTCTATGATTTTCCGCGTCATATGTGTTATTTTGTAGTTTTAATGTTGGCGATATCTTTTCCTTTAATATTTTTAGATTTATTGCATCGTTTTCATCCGAAGGATCTTTTATGTTTTTTAACCTTTTATTACTCATATCATAATCTCCATCAGGTGTTTGTGGTAAACCAGCACTTCTTTTTAAACTATTGGCATAATATAACCCATCCGAGGAGTAACGTCCGAACTTGTCGACACTCATAGTGCAACTGAATAGTATTCTAGGGAGTAACGCATTTTTATGAGATTACCCCACGGTTTCGGAGTTCATCCACTAAAGCCACCCATTCGTTTTCCAATCCAGTATGACCCGCTTCTTTAGCTTCATGTATTAGTTTCATTCTATCAACCAATTTATTGATATTATTGTAATAAATCACATTTGTGTTATACAGTTTCTTCATTAAACCTGTACCTGTAACAGACTTGTTTCTTTTTCTTGGTTCTGTAGCACTTATATCCAAAGTGGATGACACAAACCTTCGTTTTACAGGTTTTCTTGGTATTATTGGCATTGGTTGTCTTCTCGTTGTTGGTATTAACTTGGATACAAATTCTCTATATTTTAAAGACTTTGATCTAAAAACAGGTTGGTCAGCTGAATACTTCCTCCTGTATGCATTAGTTTGTTCCAAAATCTTTTTATATGCTTCCATGTCTTTTTCTTTAACTAACAATTCTAAAGGCTTATTTTCAAATAATAATTCAAATAATCCTCTTGTGCCCTTATATCTTTGATCACCAACAATAATATTATCATGTTCATCAATGTTTACCGGGCTATTACCAACCATTAAACCCTCTTCTGTTAATCTTACTCCATAACTATGGTAGTTTTTATTAGGGTTTGTTCCAGCTAACATTTTTATCATGTATTTCCTTCCTAAAGGTCCTTTGTTATGAATGTTTTCACCCAACAAGCTTATGTTTGACGGACCTTCCCTTGCTTCTTCTCTTTCCTCTTCACTAGCAGTTGATACAACTTCATGTCCTCTTTTGGCTTTTACTTCATATAATTCTCTTATTCCACTATAGTCTGGTGATTCTAGCTCTCTTTCGGGTTCTCCACCGGTAAAACCACTATATGTAGAGGATTCCGGGTCTTCATCGCTAAAATCTTCTGATTTTACATTTTCTCTTTCAAACTTTGTAATAGGTGCAATCGCATCTCCTTCCAATACAGGTTTAGCAAATTTTTTTGTTTAATTGTTTCAAGGGTTCAGTAATAGGTTTAAAAGTAGATTCAAGGAATTTCTCCCTCTCGCTAATACCTAGTTTCAATGCTCTGTTTTTAGCCCGAATAGAATCACTAAGTGATTTTATTTCTTTTACTAATTTTTCTTGGTTAACCATGTTTGTAGCAAGACGTGTTGTACAACAATGAATGTGTTATACCACGTTTAATGTATTAATATAAATTTATCAAATCCTATCCTGTATCGACCATTGTTTAGCGGTTGTTCCTTCATAATTGTTAGGAACCCATACTTTTCAGCCCAAGCCTTTCCACACAACTCTTTAAATCGTTCAAATGTCATATCCGCATTTACATGATCAAAATATATATGTTTTAGGTTGGTTTCGTCCTGTTTAAATACAATTAACATGTTTGCATTGTCTCTAATGAGTTGTTTAGGTATTTTGCTGTAAGTTTGGCCAATATAAATGCTATCTATGTTGTTATGTCGACCCATAGCGAAGTAATTCCTTATTGTGTTTTGGTTTTCACAAGATACATCGTCGAATATAAACACGGAGAATGGTTTAGCTTCTTGTGGCTGCATGACACTCTCGCTTGCATTAAACTTTAAATATTTAACTTCAGGCACATTAGTCAGTATTTTTTCCAATAATTGATACTTTGGTTGTTGTAGTGATTTTGAAAATACATATAGATTGTTAAATCGTAATCCTTTAGGGTTTGTAATCAAATTGAATACTACATTAGTTTTTCCACAGTTGGAAGGTCCGGTAACCAGACAACGAACGGTGTTTGGTAACAAATTGCCATGCTTCCCACTATTGAATTCTGAATTATCCACTGTGAGTTCATCTATATTATTAATAGTAAAACTCTCTTTTTGTGGTACTATCTCCATCCTTTGTAATGGTTCAACCTAAAATGATTCTCTATGGTTATATCAAATCCTTTTTAGGTATCCAAGAATCTTCCGTCTTATTAAATCCTAACCATCGTACTTTGACCTTATCTTTTTTCCGTTGCAACACCTTTTCAACTAAATATACATCGCCTACTGTTGATTTTAACATTTCATGTCCATAAAACCCTCCTTCAAGCAATTGTCCTTTATTATCTTTTAAAATATATGTCTCAGGTACTGTAGGTTGTACTTTGAATACAGTAAAAACCTCATTGGTCCAATTTGGCAGGTATCTTTTACTGAATACACCTTTATATTTACTTATTCGCACTTTATCACCCACATTAAATTTTTTAGGCTTTAGTTTTTCAACTTTTGGTTTAGTATTCGTTTTTATACGTTTTAATACAAGGTTTTCATTTTTACTAGTTACTTGGTTTGGTTTCATCCCGATAGTCCTATGAAATTTGTTATTGTAATCGTTTATAAGTTTTGGTAACATATCAATCCATATGTGCGATCCTCTGTTGGAAAACATTTTATACATTGCACTTTTTAAAGTTCTGTTGAATCTTTCGATTATTGAGGCTTTTACTTCTGAATTGGTTGAATAATGGTTTATATTGTGTTTTTTCATTAAATTTGCAAATTCCTTATTAAAATATTCTTTTCCATCATCTGTTTGTAAATGTTTAATAGTATGTTTGTCTCTTTGTATAGCTGTTTCCATTGCTTTTGTAACACTTTTGCCACTTTTATCTTTTAGTGGTAAAGCATCTGCCATTTTTGAAAAACAGTTAATAACAGTCAATATGTATTTATATCCTTTATTTTGTTTGCTATAAGGAATCATTTCGATTAAATCCGCTTGATATAAATCATTAATTCCTTTTATCACCGTATTTCTTCGTGGAAACTTTCTTCTTGCAGGTTTATGAAGTTCGTTGACAATTTGTTGCTTCAAGTCCTTCATATTGCAGGTTTCAATGTTTGTTGTATCACATGTATAATCACAATGAATGTTGTTTTAAATATTCACATCATTTATATGGGTCAAGGTCATCCAAACTTGTGTAAAAAAATGGGGAACACGGCGTTGGACTTGCCGTGTTCCCCATTTTTTTACGGAAGGAGAAAGGAATAAGGTCGTAGTTGTAGAAGGACGAAGAATAGGTTACTAGTTGATAGGGTTTAGAGAGTAGTGGCCAAAAGGAAGAGTGTGGATTTTGTCGGGCATAATGTATCTTTTATCATCCCGAGCTGACAACGCTTTTTTAATTTCGGTGACACTGTAGACTTGATGCTTAAAGCTTCGGATATTGTTGAATGTTGCTGATATCGTAGTATCTTCAAACAAACAAGTCTTGTAGTGGTCAAATGTCACGTGTTTTTTCAAATAAGATGTCTTCACTCCTTTTGCTTTCTTCACTGTCGGTGTGTTGTTCTCGTGGTACATCTTAAATGAATACAATTTCGCCATCAGCGCCACTATTTCTTCTAAAAGCATTCCATTTGCTTCATCTTTGAATTTTCCAATTACTTTTTTATATTTTTCATTAAAATTTGGATGGTTTTTCGGATAGTCAGAAAAATCGAAATCTTCTTTGTATGGAAAAGTCCTTAGGTCTTCATACATGTCCAAAGTCTTTATCCAGTAGATAAACGCGTCCGTATCCATGTATGCGACTCCAATGTTTTCCCTTCCGTAATGTTTAACCATTTTGTTATAATGGAAATCATACATCAGGGTTTTACTTATATCCAAAATCGACATACCTATGTATAACGGACGGTCCATGACTATTGTTGTTTTCTTCATACTGACAGCGACTAGATTTTCGTTTATAATCATGGATGTTCCGAAATTTGGTTTTTGCACTAATTTTTCCAATTTCCTAGGATCACTCACTAATTTTACATTTTTGTGTTTTCTTTTGTTCTCCAAGGTCTTCCCAAAGATGGCATTGTTCATTAATTTATAGAAGTCCTTTTCAAATGCTGTTGTCGCTGCAGCTCTTCTTGCAGTGTTGGAATCAATATATGGTTTCAACCAACAAGACTGGGTGAATTCAATTGCTCTATGAATTCTCACTATACGTAGACCCAATTCAAGAGCCTGTTGAACTACCCAGTAGTGAGCCACATAGCGATCCTTATTCTCCAAGGTCATCATCAATTTTGGCCATCTTCCTGTCGGTGAAACTTCAGTCTTGGCTAGGAGAGGCAAGTCGTAGTGATGGTCATGAAGGTGCTCCGGGTATTCAAAATCACAGTCCAAAATATAGCCTTTTGGACCATCCTTTGGAATCTGTGAGATGTCTCCGATGGTGGCCGAGTCGATCCACTTGAAGTCAGCGTAGGGAAGCGGATTTGACATTGCCCAACCATAAAGGTTGTTTGCATCAAAATAGCCTAGGTAGACCGATGGTTGTTGCTCGTCGAAGCCGGGGATGTACTTGTTGTTGGCTTTGACATGACGTGTTACAGCTTGTGTCAAACCGCCCCGTACACCAGATTCCATCATGAGCACCATATCAATATCCGTTAGAAGTTCCAGTCGACAGTTGGTTGACTTTAGCATAGCTTGCCATGCTAATCCTGGAGATGTGTACGAGTGTAGAGGGTCCAGTCCATAGGCGGAGAAGCAGGTGTTTCTGAATTCTTCCATCACATCGCACAGCAGAGTTACGTCCAATTTTATATAAAAGTCAGAATATTCCCCTAAGGTTTGAATGTTCAGTTGGTTCCAAACATTACATGCATGATTGTAGTCTTCAACGGAGATTTCACTTTCGTTTAATTTGCTGTTGAAGGCTTCAATCGGCGGTAGACTGGTTTCTTCAAATTTTTCTGTAGAAGTTATGTAATCGTAGGGGAACACTCCTTTCCGTAATACTAGGTCTAATTTATCTTCAGGTACAATTTTTCTGGTTTCTTTTAGGTCTTCTCTTCTTAGGTTTTCTGACAATTTGGCTAAACTAGATGCCATAAATCTGTAAGAGTCTACGAAGCGAAGTTTAATTTTACCTACTGTTTTTGAAAAGCTGATGTACTTTTCCAATGTTGTAGCAAGAACATCAATTTTACCATCATCTCTTCCTAACTCCGGGATAATAAAGTGGGAGTCGTAGCCGCTAAGATTGTGTAAAACGACAGGAATAAAGTTTGGCAGTTTGTAATTTATATTGCATGAATTACAAGCAGCTCCTCTGTATAACCCTGTCAGGTGATCGTGATCTCTTACTTTTGGGTTTTCTTCACTGAACATCTTCTTGCATAAATAGCATCTTGTCGCTAAGTTGTATTCTTCTTGTTGATTTTGGTTTAAAGGTTCCATAGGTACAATGTTACCGAACAAGCGTTGAACCTTTCCAGCAATATCGTACAGTTGGTCTACAAAATACTTAGCGGCTTCTTCACCACGGTAGAGTATTGGAGTGGATGTTAAACCATAGTCTTGCAATTGGTTTTCAGACAAGGTTGATTTAACTAGTAAACAAAAACTGTTGGGCTGATGCAACTGATATTTTGTTCTTCTAGTCACTTCGCCGTCCGGCAGCTCCTGTGGTACTAACGTTGATTCAAAATCTGCATAGACCACTATTGGAATTCGGTATTGGTGAACTGTCTTGTTAAATTGTATTGAAGCTCGGGTAGGCGGTGGAAGACTTATCTTTACTTCATAGTTCTCGTTGCAAAGTCTTTTATGTTCCAATAACCAGTCCAATCCTCCACGTCTTGAATCTTTCCAAGAAAAGCAGAAACATCTCTTGCAAACTGTAATCCTATTTACTCTTTTGGTCAATTGTTTTACAACTAACGCTTCAAAGTCTTTTATCCATACATAATGGGAAATTTCACCCTTGGTTATCAATAGCAAATCCGTATGGTTTCTTTGCTCAACCTTTACTACCCGCAAAGGATAAACGTTGTTGGAATCATCCAGACCAAAAACATTGACTGAAACGCCAGGATTTTTCTTTTCAAATTTGTCAATATCTTTTAAAGTAACTGGGTAAGTAAGACCTTGAAAGTTGTAGCGGTGTTCATTTTCGTAATATTCTCTACCAACTCTTTCAGGATGATCTTTAACATACTTGGTTAACATTGCATACTTGAAACATTCATTACCCTCATTTTGAACATTTCTACACGAGTTAGTGTTTTGGATTTTCTTTGGTAGAGGGATAAAACTACTACCTCTTAAACCATATCCATGTTTATGAACCCTAACATCCATACCTTCGATTGATGACAAAGTCCATCCAGATCCTCTTCCTTCATGTTCTTGGAGTTTGGTTATAAGTTCCTCCAAGCATTCTTCAATAATATCATCAATGTCGGAGGTGAAGGTAAGGGTTCGGTTTTTGGTAATGAATGCTCTCAATGCTGTTTCACCATCAGTATTGTTAAACATAGCCTCTAACACCATTCCAAATTTAATAAAATTTAGCCTTTGTAATTCTTCCCTCAACGTTTGACCAACAAGTTCCTTAGCCTGGGTTATGAATGTTTCCAATTCCAATTGAACGTTATTAATTTTGAAATGTGTTACAACTCGTCCTGGCAAAGCTGTGGTGCGCAGTTGTCTTACATCTTCCAGTTCTTCTTCTTCCATATCCTCTTCTTCGGTGTCCTCTTCTTCGGTGTCCTCTTCTTCAATAGGTCTTGTAGCAGTAGATGGTCCAGCACCAGCAAATTGGATCACACTAGGTCTTCTTCTTTGCATTTGCTGTAGATAGCTGTCGTAGTAGTCCATCTGCTTCTGATGCTCTTCCAAAAACAGGTCAATTGAGTCTAAGTCTATTTCATCCATGGTAATATCTTCTTTTCTATCTTCGTCTTCATGTAATTCTCTGTGTATGATGAAAAGATCTTCGTCTTGAAAGATTTCCCCACAAATGTCGCAAAGAGCCATTTCAAACAGTTTGGCTTTGAATGCACACTCTGTGAATGTCCACGCAATAATGAGCAGCGCACTCCACCGGGACCCTTTATATCCGAGGCAGATAGGTGGGGAAAGTGACGTCATATGGAAACAGGTTATCACTCATGTGCTAAATTTAGCCTTTACACAACCGTTTGTAATACATTTATCAGTAGGCTTGATAAATTGATGACATTTGGTCTAGATTCAATAATTTGTACAAGTTTTTTTCAAAGATGTCTGTTTGAGCAAGTTTATATAGGTCAAGGTCATTTGGAATTATTATTTTGAGCGGGGGATAGAGCACTAAGCAGCATCATTTACTACAAAGTGCTCTATCCCCCGCTCACATTCTTTTTTAACTTTTTGTTTAAACTTTTTTACAAGGGTGAAACATCACCATCAGAGTCGGAATCATCCTCATCACGGAATAGGCAGCGATGACAATACATAATTCTTCTGGCAACTAACATCCTATCCATTGGACGATGGGGAGTGTCTTGTTCTTGTTCTTCTTCTTCGATTTCCAATTGGAATTCCATTTCCGACTCAGATGACGACTCTAATGTTTCGTAGGCGTGCAAGTCCACCTCATTGTCCGTTGAACCAGCTTCGTCAGAGTCCATTTCAATATCCATTATCTCTTCCTCCTCCTCTTCTTGATCAACCGCAGGTAGTTGGTCCTCTACTTCTATAATTTCTAGAGGTATTACCTCCAGAATAGAGACAATTCTGTTGCGATGGAACACGGTGTTGTCAAGTGGAGCCATGGTATGGAAGTGTTGTATCCATCCAATTTGCTTACCCTTTTTATACCCCCACCAACTATACAATTTATGTGGGTCAAGGTCACGTAAAGATACCCTTTGAGCGGGGGATAGACCACTAAGCAGCATGCTAGTCCATTGCCGCAAAGTGATCTATCCCCCGCTCTGTTCTACAAAACCTCAATCAAGTCCAAGTCCTGTTTAACACATTTTATTCTAATTCCATATCCAATTTAAAAATTTCAATTTCACATGGTTTACATTCCTGATGTATCAAACACTCCAGCTCCCTAAACATATCGTCCAGTTCGTCCAAATTATGATGTCCTACTTTTAACACATGAAGGTGGTTCATGCTTTGCATTGTAGCATGACCATCAACAAACAAGTTTCTTTTCCACGCTAACATAAATTGGCAGTTTTCTTGAAAGATTTTTCTCACCAAACAATCATACACAGCCGTCAACATGTCTCTACAATCTTCATAGTGTACCATCACAGAATACCTGTCCAAGTTAGCACCAAGCAGCGATCCACTCATTGTTTCTAGCGTTCCACTGGAAGGTTCAAAGCAGAATGAAGTCGAGATGTATAGACCCCCTCTTTTATACCAGTTAACCGGTTGTCCTTGCTGTAAAGTGGGTCAAGGTCATCCAATGCTACCCTTTGAGCGGGGGATAGACCACTAAGCAGCATGCTAGTCCATTGCCGCAAAGTAGTCTATCCCCCGCTCTGTATTCTACACACACACACACACATGTCCATGTCCAAGTCTTTCATTACATACCCAATATATATTCAGTTCCTTCATCATCACTATCACTCATCACTGCTTCCACAAACTCCACAGGATTAAAGTTAAATTGTTTCAATTGTTCTTTTAAGTTTTCAATTTGTTGGTCCTTTACTTCTAAAACACTGTGAAGATGTGATATGTAGTCCGCTGCCTCGTTGATGCTTGCTACTCTCGGATCGCCTAACTTCAAGCTGGGAACTACACCCTGCAGCCTGAAGTACGCCATACGCCTTTCTTGCTCCTGCCGTTGACCAGGACTGAGCAAGCCTTGTCCGTCTTGGCTTACCTCCAGCAAGGTCCGTAGCATCGGAGCTTTGCAGGCGTTTGCCCGAGCAACAGTTATGCTGTGGAATGGTCGAGCAGGTCCACGAGTAGCAGGCAGAACGTTGGCAGCACGCCTTCTTGAAGAAGAAGAGGAAGCCTGAGAAGTTTTGGAGTTGAAAGCCATGTTACAGTGCTGTATTCAGCTAAGCGGTACAAAGCAGAATAACCAAACTGCACGTTAATACCCGTATATATACACTTATCAGTGGTAGGGGTACTAGCTAGCCTTGGTAAAGTGGGTCAAGGCCATCCAAAAAC
The DNA here is from genome assembly GCA_030545055.2 of Neoaliturus tenellus. NCBI lineage: Eukaryota > Metazoa > Arthropoda > Insecta > Hemiptera > Cicadellidae > Neoaliturus > Neoaliturus tenellus. Next base: position 19,929 of record JAQYXR010000951.1, read on the forward strand.
ATTACCAGAACGGGGGATAGATCACTAAGTGGCATGTTAGTCCATTGCCACAGAGTGATCTATCCCCCGCTCTGTATTCCGCATTCACACACACATTCATACAAACACGCAAGTCCCAGTCCGAGTCTTTACCCACACCTATCCACTCTCATCCTCACTATCATCACTATCATCTAACAATCTGTCACACTTCATAATTAGTTTTTCCCATTCTTTCCGGATCAAAAGTATTTCACTGTGTGCACTCTCCAACAACCTCTTCTTTTCCTCTAACAACCTGTTCTTTTCCTCTATCAATACGTTACAACCTTTAATATATCTTATAGCAGCTCTAACAGTGTCTTCCTGTGAAGATGCACCAACCACTACACCCGGCACTACCTGCTGGAGTTCTTCATACAAGCTAGACTCTCTTCTGGAGGCTCCACTGCTGCACAACTCCGTCTTGCTCGGAGTGAATCCGAAGAACCGAACGCGACTCTTTGACAGGCGGCCCCGCCGGATCGGTCCAGAGCTTGAGCCAGAGTTGGATGCGGTCGGGCCAGAGGTAGAGGCTGGAATGTTCATGGCTGACATGGTAGTATTCAGCTAAACAGTGTAAAGCAGAATGAGAAGACGGTTGATCACCACTCCTATATATACCCATTTTTAGTGGTGGGGGTAACCCCGGGGTGAGGGAGGGGGGGGGGGGGGGGGGGGATAGCTTTAGGACTTCCACTAACTTTCCCTTAGTCCTCGCGGTCATCGGTTTTACATACCTTTAGCACACCCATCATTTTGGTTTCTTCAATAACTTTACACACCTCAAAAACCCAAGCAAACAGCTCATCTATGTTGTTATAATTAATTTTTGTCCAGTGTTCATACTTGTGGGTTTGTTTGTTTATAATACATAGATAAAATGTAGACCCATCTCGTCTTATACAACACTCAACTTCCATTCTATGCCGATTTAGCACTTCCCAAACATTGTGTGGATCTATCAAGAAGTCACCACCTTTGTAATTGTACCGTGACATGTTTACACGGAGTACAGAAACGGACTGAAGCAAATGAACGGCTCATACAAGCTTAGTAAGAGCATTAGAGTGGGGGGTATCACGTGATACACGACATTAGTTGTAAGGTTAGCACTTTACTTTAAACAGTAATTTATATGGGTCAAGGTCATTCAAACTTTGAAAAATTTTTACCTCCAAACACTTGTAGCAAGCTACAAGTGTTTGGAGGTAAGTTTTTATTTGTTAAAGATTTTCGTAACTTAGTCTTCACCCTCAAGGACACGGTTTGAGATTGTCCCAGTGACTTTACATCACCGCCAGGTTAAAGTATTATACAAGTCAAGTATTTTTTTTTTTTTTTTTTTTTATTATTTGACTTGTGTAATACTCCTCTCCCTTACTTTAAGAGGGTTAGGACTAAATTTGGAAAAAATAATTTGGAAGAAGAATTTTTGTTTTTTAAATATCGTCCAACACAACCTAACAATTTAGAATTTCTTTTGGTAGGCCTACATCCTAATCCATTTCCCACACAGATTGGCATCCTTCCCTTCGTATTAGATAGCCTTTTTTATGGATGAAAAATTGTCTTTGTACCATCCGAACGGGTACTTTCATTGTATGAAGGCTGCCATCACCTTTTACAATGATTTCTACTTTGGCATCAAAAGCTCCATAAATTTGAGCAATAAAATAATATTTTTCATCCATTTTAAGTCTTCTAATATCAAGCGGTTGCGGACTGTGGGGATGTCTGGGTTGGGATGTTTTAGACCTAATGTTGTTAAGACTGTAGGGTCTTACTCTCGGAAGATTGATGTTTTTGTTCAAGTGCGTTTGGCAACGGTCTTTATCTAAAACAGCAAACTTCTGACAGCAAAGAATCCCAAAGTCTTTTGACATCCACACGTAATCGCATTTATTACCCTTGCCAGCAGGGAGTTTAACACGCTTACGTTTTTGTGTTGGACGCTTTACTGGAGTGTTTTGGAGCTTGTCAGGTTTAGGCTGGCTAGAAGGAATGGGGGTGGGAGGTGAAGGTTTAAGTAGGTCAAAAGGTAGGCTGCAGACAATTTTGGGTGGGGTAGGTGAACGGGTTAGGTCGATTGAGGGAAGTTCGGGGGAGAAGATTGATTTACGGGGTGGTTTGGTTGGTGTAGGTGGCATGGGGGATATGGGTGAGGGACATTGGGATTTGGTGTAGGATAGGATCTTCTTAGTTCGACTGTAGGGGGTTATCCTCGACCTTGGCGCCTCTTCGAACACCGCAGACTCCGATCCCGAGTCCGATAGCAGAGAGAGTGCTGGAGAGGCTATCAGGACTCGTCCGCTGGGGTTCTTTGAAGATGCCGCAGGTGCGCCAGCCTCTTCCGAAGCCGAAGGTGCGCCAACCTCTTCCAATGTTGGTGGCAATGGTGAAAGGCTGGGCATCGAGGCAGGCTGCGGTGGCGGGCGGCGGTGGCGGCATCGTCAGGCAGCTCAGAATCTGCGCTGTCATGAGGTATTCTAGGATCGGAGTGGAGGACGATGAGGGCTGAGGCGTGTTGGCCGAGGTTGAAGAAGCTGGTGGGTAATTCTTGAGCTTAAGACCCATCTTCATGAAGCGAATAAATGAAGAGTAAATATGAAAAGAGTAAATATGAAAAGAAGATTGAAATAAGTAAATAAAATCTCAGGAGCGAGAGAGGACCGTCCGGTACGGGAACCTGGACAGGAATGAGAAGTGCATGCCACCCGGCCGCCTTATATCCCCGCCGGGGCTGCCACGCCCAGGATATCAGGGGTGGGGGGTGGGGGTGGGGGTGGGGGTGGGGGTGGGGGGGGGGGTTCGCACTTTTTGTCGGGGGGGGGGGGGGGGGGTTTCGCACTTTTTGTCGGGGGGGGGGGGGGGGTTTCGCACTTTTTGTCGGGGGGGGGGGGGGGGGTTTCGCACTTTTTGTCGGGGGGGGGGGGGGGGGGGGGTCAATTTAAAACAATAAGCCTCACTTAAGGCGTTTATGTTAACATCGCTGAAGCCTCCAAAAAAGACACACTTATAGACGAGTCAAACCTTGTGTGTTACTTGACTTGTACATTTTTTTTTTAAATGAGCTTAATATATTTACCTTGCTAATAAGACCTGACTGTTAAAGAATTTTGAAAACTTTTATATATTTAGGTCAAGGTCACGGTAAAACTTTAAAAAATTAAGCCCCACACCCCCGATGGGGGTGTGGGGCACTTGGGTTGTCATCGCTGTAGCCTCCAAAGAGACCCAACTATGACAACAAGGCAACATCCAATGTCGTGTTCCCTTCGCCACGCAAGACTTGTAAACATTTACTGCATTGTCTTTTCAATAGCTAACAAAACATTTACTTAATTTTGAGAGAGGTTGAGGACAGCCCTAGTGGCTTACGCCCTCGGTCCGAGTGCAGGGGCCACCGCAAATTGGCCACAGCTGTGGTCTGCATGTCAGCATACAAACGGACCGAGTCCCAAACCCAGCCGCAATATTGCATGCCTGAGAGGACCCATGCTAAAATTGGTTTAAAATTGTTTTACACGGGGGTCTACTCCCGTACCCTACCTTTACTATTTAACTTTATCAATGCAGTAAATTTTTATAAATCTTTGTGGGTCAAGGCCACACGGACATTAAAAAAATTTCGGCCCCCGTACATCCATGGCGAACCACGAATGTTCGGGGGCCTTGGGGACTAAAAACACAAATAGCTAACAAAGAATCATTTACATAATTTTGAGTTTCCAGAAGGGAAACAAGAGGTTGAGGACAGCCCTAGTGGCTTACGCCCTCGGTCCGAGTGCAGAGGCCACCGCAAATTGGCCACAGCTGTGGTCTGCATGTCAGCATACAAACGGACCGAGTCCCAAACCCAGCCGCAATATTGCATGCCTGAGAGGACTCATGCTAACGTTGGTATAAAATGCTTTTACACGGGGGCCTACTCCCGTTCCCTGACTTTACAATTTACTTTGAGCATTGAAAAAGCTCAAGGGGGGATTGCTAAAACAAGCGTATACACTTTAGAAACATATAACACACTTACAACACACACAATTGAGCTCAACGTAGTCAATGCTGGAACAAGCACATACACATTAAACACATATAACAAACAGGACACAAAGGATAAAAGACACAGGAGACATAGGGTACAAGTAAAACACTCTCATATAAAACAATTCGCAATACCCAAACGCAAGCGCAATATCTTACAACTAATACAAGTCTTAAAGTTAGAGTAGACTTCGCTAAACACTGAAGGCGCCATTCAATGTTTAGTGATGCCTATGGCGGTCCGTCCCGGTCGTTCACGTTCAACGCGCGGGAGCGGACTGCGAGCTGGCTCTGGCCGGACCCCCTTATATCCCCACCGGGGCTGCCACGCCCAGGATATCAGGGGTGGGGGAGGGGGTGGGGGTGGGGGTGGGGGTGGGGGTGGGGGTGGGGGGGGGGGGGCACTTTTTGTCGGGGGGGGGGGGGCACTTTTTGTCGGGGGGGGGGGGGGGGGGGGTTCGCACTTTTGTCGGGGGGGGGGGGGGGGTTCGCACTTTTTGCGGGGGGGGGGGGGGGGGGGGGTTCGCACTTTTTGCGGGGGGGGGGGGGGGGGGTCAGGTAAGTTAAGTGGGTCAAGGTCACCCATAACACTTGTACTCTAAGTGTTGGCTATACCCCCACCACAACTGGGTCCCTAGGCTGCACAACACCGCTTCGCCAGTATGTCTCCGGCTTCCATGCGGTGCGTCTCGCTGTTCTCTAGCTCTCTATATGTAAGTAATTTTACAAGTTCTGAATGTAGGTCACTACACTTTAACTCTGGGACGATATCGACTTGTAGTATTTCAGTGTTTTGACTCAAGGTCATCACACTTTAACTCTAACACATCGGTTATCGTACCAGAGGTGCTCAATAACCTAACTTGTAATGTTTAGGGTGGCGTTTGCACGCCACGTGGTATCGCCATGAGTGTCCAGTCCAAGTTTTAAGTTAGATTAATTTTACTGTAATCTTTTCCATTTCCGCTTCGTTTTGCCAAAGTATAAGGTGTCGCTTAATAAAGTGGTATTTCTCTAAAGTTATAGGAGATTGCAGGGATACAATTAGTTTATTTAGGAGACTCTTCATCTTGGAGTTTAACACAATTTCCACTTTGACTTTGCTTCCTCGGCTCTCACAGCCTAAGCTGTACAGAAATGTTTCTTCTAGTGCCAACTCGGGCCAAGAGAACAGTGTGTTGACTGTAGGACAGCTCATGGTGAAGTGATGCGATACTCCAGCGTACCACCTCACCTTCCCCCACCACTGTGACCTTCCCCCACTCCTGCTGTTTCCCCCACCTCTTTTCCCTTGACTCATGCGCTACAAGCAGTCTCTCAGTATTGTGCGGACTTTTGTGAGGTGAAGCCATGTCGCAGGACACTTTAGGTAAGAAACTTAGCCGTGTTAAGACTTTATTAGTTGCTCACTGTCCACCACTCAAAGTTAAGAGAGTTTCAACTTTAGCTAAGTGGCGCAAACTGTTGCGCGGACACCCTAAGTTTTATACCAAACAGACTAATGTCAGTTTTACTGATGAAGATTTGTTTAATATATTGGATGAAATGACTTTTCCTTGCAAAATTCAGTTAGTTACTCCCATTCCTGACAGTTTAGAGTCTTAGTCTCTCAAGCCAATATACCTAGAGTACACAGAGCCTGACAGTCAGTCACTCGGTGGCTGTCGTGGGGTGCGCATCGGTGTCGGCGCTCCGTTGTTAGGTTTTTCAAGGTCACAGTAATATCAAATTGTTGGTGTTGTGCTGGTTCAAGGTCACCTGAGGGATAACCGATTGCCCATTTAGGCAGGGTCATGTCAGACCCATTGGCACTTTTGCCATTTCTCGTCGAAAATTCGCTCCAAGTGGTCAAGGTCACGGGGACTCTGACTGAAACTCGGAGCGTAGTGCGAGAAACGGCAAAAGTGCCAAAAAATTTTAAGTTTCAGCGTGACCTTGACCTCAGTGGCGTCGGTGACGTCATTTTGATGACGTAAGGGGTGATGACGTCATCAGCACGTCATTTCTGTGACGTCATGGGTGTGACGTCATAGAAATGACGTCATTAGTGATGACGTCATCGATGACGCAATCGATGACGTCATCGATGACGTCATCGGTGAGGTCATTGACCTCGATGACGTCATCCCTCAGGTGACCTTGAACTGGGCCAGCACCAACAATTTGACACTACTATCATCCCCAATCCATTTCTAACTTTTTTTTCAATTTTTTCCCTTTTTAAACATTTATTTAGTTTTTACTTGCTTCATCCAAACTGATCAATAACCTAATTGCCCTAATTTTTTTTCAAATAACCTAACTCCCCAAAAAAATAAGCAAATTATAAAAAATTAACAAAACATAACCAAGAGCAATAAATAACCTGTTGCAAGCCCTGCATGATTTAATAAAATATTAAATTTTTAGTTTTTTTTTTTACGATTTTAACTTTTATGTTAATTTTAAAGGGCCATTTAGGTCACAATGCCAAATGTCCATTACGGTAGGCCGACCCTCTATAATCTGTTTAACCCGGCATTCCAGTAATTCATCGCTTTTTAAACGACATTGATTGCTATCTGCGATGTTTTTTCATGCTAAAGAAGAATTTATATCTTTAAACACGACTTTATTGTTATTGAAGTTGCTTTTATGCGGTTTCATCATCGTTGTAAAGTCTACAATGATCAATCTGTATTTGTGACCATTTAACAAGGTTCCATCTTGTCTCAAAAGATACCATCCTGTTTAACAAGGTTCCATCACGTTTAACAAGGTTTCATTCCGTTTAACAAGGTTTCATCGCTAGTGGGCATTTTTCCCATCATCAGTTAAAGCGTCACATGTTCTAGACAAATAAATAGTACGAGGCATGTTTTAAAGTAAGTACTGTTTTGAAATAAAAAATAAACTAGGAGAGATTGCTTGATAATTTTATTTTTACGTGAAAGCCTGTACTTTAATCTACTTTTCCGCATAATTTCTGCAATTATTACAGCACTTGTCATATCGTACAAATAAATATACAATTTTGTCTTCATAACATTTTGCCGCATGCCATGAGAAACTCTCCAATACAGCCATTTTGACATCGTCGTCATTGTCGTGGCCTTTCTTCACACCGCTTACGCCTTTCTTTAAATGAACATGTGGTAGTCACTCGGTGCTATATCGGGACTGTAGGGAGAATTATCAAGTTGTTCTCAAACAAATTCTCTGATCAAATCTTTGGTTCGATAAGTGACTTCACGCCGGGCATTAACGTGAAGCAAAATTATGCCATAAACCATCATACACTTTTGTGCGGCCATCTTAAAATGTCCTAACCCACTTTTTAGCCGGCCACCACAATGTTTTCTCCCTACAAACCACAGATCTCACGTTGAATATGAATCGATTTCAGGACCTTAGCCGACAAAAAATTGATAACAGACTGTACTTAGCAGTCAGCGGGAATCTCCATGAGTAAATGCTCTTTAAACATTTGAAAAAGTCCGAACACTTCGGCCAAAAATGCCGTAATGGCGTTCGTATGTTGAAAACAGATGTAGGTACACTGCACACATGTGCAAAATACAGACCGCAGCGCAGCAGTGGCGATATTTAAAAACGGTACTAACTTTTAAAATATGCCTCGTATGATTGAAATAGGTTCCAGAGGGTGGCCTACAAACACTAAAATTTGGTACAAATTATGCAGTTCTCACTAGGGGTGTGCAAATAGTGATTTTTCTGGCCGAGCCGAGCTGGTAATGAAATATTCAAGTTTCAAAAAAATAATTTTTTTCGGCCTCGAGCCGAGCCGAATAGTGCTAGTATTCGACCACAACTATTCGACCACTCGAATACTCGCACACCCCTAGTTCTCACTTTTAATGAAGGCAACCAAGCTAAGCTAAAGGTTTTGAGCAACCTAGGCTTAAGACTGGGTAAGAACTGTGTCAAAGCCCTGCGCAACATTGATAGTAACCGTATCCTAAAGGCAGAAATAGCTGCAAAAGAAGAGACAAAGCAGGCTAGGAAGAGGTCAAGAATGGTCAGGAAGAAACTGATTGATGAAGAAAAGAAAAGAAAAGAGAACCAGATTATGATGCTGGAATGTTCTAAAGGTAGGCCTTGCTTATTTAAAACATAATGCTTTTAAGAATCAGTGATTTTTCACGATATCCGGAAATTGAAATTTTTTCACAGTTATGTTCCTTCTTTGAAAGTAGGTGAGCAATTTTTTTATGAAATTTGTACTACATGTTCTAAGTATTGTTAGTGTATCAAACCCTAACTCAATCATAACTTTAGGTTTACTAATACTAATAAAAAATAATTTTAAAAAAATACTTTAAAAAAATTCAATTTTTTGTATTTACACAAAAAATTTATTACAAATTTTTCACCAAAAAATGGGATGAGATGAAGTCACTTACAAGCTTTACAAGCGGTACAAATTTAATTTGTGTAGGTCTTGCAGTTTTTGAGAAAAAGGAACATGAAGTTTGAAGAATTTAACATGGTTGGCTTATGGGCCGGACATCTCCATTTTAACTTCTTTACCTATTCTGGCATTTTTATAATCCAGAAACAATCTGGTCTAATATGAGTTGGATTAGGGAGAATCTAATCATTGATTTGTATGCAACCTGAAGACTCTAACTCTTAATGCTCGTAGCATTCGGGTTACAAAACGTTGAAAAATAATTATCATGAATAGGGCCTAAGTTAAAAATAAATGGGATCACCTTCATAAAAATTGTTTGCACAGAAGTTTAATGCAAAAGTAATAATAAATTAACACAAACATGAATTGAAAGATTCGTGTTTTGGGCTTCTGTGGACCTCAAATGGAAAAAAGTGTAATGGTCCTACAACAGGGAATACTACAGTACTGTAGAAGTATATTAATCCCTATGATGATCGGTAAGTATATTAATCCCGATCCTTAATCGGGCACTCTACACTCTACAGGAGTACTACAGTAATCCTTTGAGATAGTACTCTTATTTTAACTTTCCAGAATAATTTTTGAGTTTTGTTTTGATTTGATTGACTTATTTTTTGTAATATAAGAATATTTTAAGTTAAGTTTAGTGACGATGCACCTGTTCTGTATGTTTTCACATATTTATGAATGTTTTGTGCAAATAAAATGTCTTATGTCTTCTTATGTCTGATGAAAATTCACCAAAAATGATTAACCAATGATGGATTAACCAACAGCCTTCTAGAGTGTTTGACACAAACCTCCTCCTTGCGCATGGCCGCCAGCTGGCTCGGCGCGAAAGCGTCAAGAGGCGACGTTTCTCCGCGTAGGAAGCTGCGGCCGAGGCTCTCAGGTGACGAGTAGACCTCGCCGAGCGTGCGGATCAGCAGCGCGTAGTTGTTCTCCGCCTGACACGTCTCCAGCACACGCAGCAGAAGAGCCTCGTCCAGCGTGGACCTGTCTGCAACAGCAACAACAATTAACTGTTGAACCACTGATGACCTGCTATATTAAGTCAAACTTTGCTCCTCACAATACGGGAGTCAAATATTAATTTGTCTACCTAAGGCAGACAAAGTAAACTTATAAGAATAATATTGAAATTCTGGCAACACGATGCAGTAAAATTGCAGAAATTTTATGTTTGTACATCCCTAATCTGTGAAGGTTTCTAATTATTTCAGTTATCCTTGTAGTATTGTAATGGTAAGGTTCCCCCAGATCTATTTTATTATTATTTAATGTAACAAACATTATTGTTTGTTAAATTAAATAATGTCGAAGAAGCTGCAGTCACATAATGTTCTGTCTAGTAGACGTCGTTGTTCGGTCAAGAGTTAAAAGACACATAAACACGGACACACACATTAAAAAAGTTAACATGAAAAAGCAACTAAGCATACAAATTAATATCACTGATGCGCCAATTCACTCTCCACCACATTACTGGTGCCAGCACATGTGGGGTGACCTAGGTGACCAGTAATTGTGGCGGAGAGTGAATTCACACATTTGTGATATTAATTTGTAGGAGTATTTTTTCATGTTAATTTATTTTTGTATTCGTGAACAATGTGCGTGTCCATTTTTATGTGTTTCTTAACTCCTGGCAACGTCTACTCAACTGAACATTGTGTGACTGCGACTGCAGCTTCTTGTACAACCTAAGGTACTCAATAATGACGTAACAAGCGTCGGAACCCGGGTTGTAGCCATACAACATACATTGAACTGGAGACGGAAAAAGGTAATTGAAAACCATATTATATAGCCCATTTTAGCGAATTTCCCATAGGGAATAAGCTATTACCGTAGGTCTCATGGTAAGACCTTAGCCCGGGACCATGTTACTTTTTTGTTTTTTGGTGCCAGAGACCAAAAATAATAGTCATTAAAAATTTTATATAAATAAATAAATAAATATATATATATATATATATATATATATATATATATATATATATATATATATATATATATATATATATATATATATATATGTGTGTGTGTGTGTGTGTGTGTGTGTGTGTGTGTGTGTGTGTGTGTGTGTGTGTCCCCTTAGACACGATAACTCTCGTAAAAATGGTCCGATTGAAACCAAATTTGGTAAAGATGTGTAATCGTACATTTATTCGGATGAGTTCATAAACCAGACATATCAACCTCCCGGAAGGGGTAGTTTTGGGGGATTTTGTACCCCAAAAATGGGTTTTTTGCATTTTTCATATGTAAATTTAAAAATTTTTATTTCGACCATTGGATTTAGCTTAAAAAACACACAATTTAGTATTTTGAAGCTTTGCTCTATCTCCATTGGTGACCGAGATATTAAAAAGTCTAAAGACAGTACATTGTATTTTGGGGCTCCAATGTTAATCTTATGAAGAATTGGGATGGTTAATATTTCACTTATTAACCAATATTTTTTGATGAAACTTGGAATTCAGCTTCATTTGGTTTAGATTCATCCATTTATGGTAAAAAATCTTGGTTTTTGTGCTTATCATGGCAGCAAAGCTGCATACTCTTTTCCCATGTTAATCATATGGAGAATAGACAAACTTCCTTAGCAATGGATAGACATTGATGAAACTTAGTACATGGCTTCATATGGTCGAAATAATTTTTTTTATGATAAAAACCTACTTTCAGTGTTCCCCATGGCAGCATACCTGCATACTCTCCCTATATTTATCATAAGGAGAATAGACATTTATTTCCCTATTTATGGGCATGTGATTTTATTTGGTTTACAGTTTTATGTGGTAAAAATTAATATTACTAATTTGGAAATTCGCTGAGTACGGGGGGTATTTATTTTTATTTTATTTTATTTTTTTTATTGTGTGAAAGATGGTGGAGGGTGTTTGTTTATCTATGCTAATATACCATTGGCTGAAGCCTTTTGGTTTTTTGTTGTTACTATTTATTTCACTATCGTATACCAGCTGGTAATTTTACATCACAACATATTGTATGTCAGTTTTACAATATTACTAGCAAAACAGCCTGTCAAAACCATGTTTAATTTTTATGATGATTTGTCATAAATGTGATGTTCTACACGTTTGAATGGCCACAGAATTTATGAATACACTGACAAAATAGTACTATTATTCCATTTCTTTAGCAATTTGAACAGTTATATTGTTATAATAAATTAATAGTTTATAAATAGTTCATAATACTTACTATCATATCTATATATATAATTCTGTAAGCCGAATTTCTTGAGCTAAATTGTGAGCATTGTACAAATCGCAGAAAGATGGGAGGGGTCTCAAATTAAAGGTCTCTGTCCCACACACGAGGGAAAACTATCGACGTGTCCATAATGTTAACGGAAAATGAGCAATCACGTAAAACGTCCTCCATAAGAATAGCATGGGGATTCGAAAAACGTCTGTTTTGTTTAAATTAAAACATGTTTTATGGTTTAATTTTAAAACGAGAAACAGATGATAACATTGTGTGAAGATGATAAAATAATTCACCCCAAAAGAGAAGCAATCTATTTATAGCCTATAATTCTGTAAGCGAAATTTTTTTTGGTAAAATTGAGAGCATTTTGCAACTTGCAGGAAGATGGTAGGGGTCTCAAATTAAAGGTTTCGGTCCCATGCATGAGTGAAAATTATCAGCGTATCCACAAAGTTACAAGGAAATAAGAAATAGCCTAAAACATCCTCCATAAGAATTGCTCGAGGATTCGAAAACCGACATCTTTGTGTACATGAAAACGTATGTTATGATTTTATTTTAAAACGATGGACAGATGATAATAGGTCTATTGAGTGAAGAACTATTAATAACCAAATGACATAATATATGTAGAGTGGTAATACTATAATAAGACGTTTTGAGGCTTTCTGCAACTAAAATTTCTACTAGGAGCGTTACCAACCTTACAAACTATTAAAAATGGACTGCGGTTTTTTACTGTTATGTTACAATAATTTAATTTCAGCCTGTATGCAAATTATGAAATACATTCTGATCGTGATGGGGACGCAATGGGCGATGAATTTTGGTTTGAGACACAACGCCTACCTCATTTACATTGAAACAGGTTTAGGTTTTACTTTATGACGAAAAGTGTCAAATGATCATATTGAGTGACGATGATACATTAATTGAAACTTAAAGTATATCAGTCAACGAAAGGTTGGTATTCTGTTAGTTGAATTTTCTCAGAAACCCTTTGGTCATTTCATAGATTGTAGGTTTTTAGGAGAGAGTTAAAATAAAAGTAGTTTGTCCTACATACTAGGGAAAAAAGTAGCAGGTCAAAAACTTTATAACAAAATGGGAAAGAAAGATATTTTTTTTTTTTTTTTTTTTTTTTTTTCAAGATGGCTGTGGCCAAAGTAGCATCGTCTGAGATCGGTACTGTGAAAAATCGTATTTTAATCGATACAAAGTGTGGAAAGTGTTCCAGAAAAGTTAAAAATGGAATTTTGTGTGACAAATGTGATTCTTGGTACCATTTTCGATGCTGTAAGGTCGATGAAGATGACTTACCTGATGTTAATACGGAGTGGTTTTGTCCACAGTGCATTGAAGCGACTGACTTGCCTTCACAGGAAAGCGACCAGGACAAGTTAGAAAAAGTATCTTTACTTGAAATTATAAAGACGCTTAAAGAAGATTTAACAGTTCTAAAGGAAGAAAATGCTGTTCTGAAGAAGAATTGTGAGATAAGTGATTATAACGTCAGTAAATTCATATCTAGTGGTGCACATAATCCTGATCTAGGCATAAGCCCAGGTATGGACAAAACATTGCCTAAACCAGTGAGAAGGTGGGAAACAGTTCCTCTGAGGAAAAGCTATAGGCCCTGTAACATTAGCAATCTAAAGGACTATCCTGTATTAAAAAACAGGTTTGAATTACTCAACCCTAGAGACAGTGTTGAAAGTGTTGAATCTGATGTGCAAGATAGGCCTGACACATCCCAGACTAGGTTGTTACCAGAGAGTGTTAAAGGTAAGGCTACTGCTTCAATCAATTACAACTCTGAATCTAGTAGGCCTAAGGAGAAACAGTGTTTCAAATCTGTAAATGTACATTTATACACTGATAGCCAAGGACGTAATGTACAGAAGGAGGTGATGAAAGCTAGCTCACACAGTGTGTGCGCTGTAGTGAAACCTGGTGCTAAGTTTAGAGACATTGTACCAACAAATCCTACTATTGATGCTGATGACTTCATTGTAATCCTAGCCGGGACCAATGATGTAGCAGCCAATGAAACTCACTGCCTTCGTACGTCTATTAGAAATAAGCTTCAAAGACTATGTTCATCTAACGTTATTGTTTTCTCTGTACCGCACCGACATGATTTGCCAGAGTGGTCGTGTGTGAATCAGGAGGTTCGAAAAGCTAATGATGAAATCGAACGAGTCTGTAAGTATTTTCATAATACTACCTACATAGACATTAGTGATATCGGTAGGCGCTTTCACACAGCTAATGGGCTTCACCTGAACAAACTGGGGAAGAAGTATATAAGTAATGAAATTCTCTGCCATATTAGTGATTACTTGGAACTTAAAAGTCAAATGTGTTCTCAAATCTTTCCTCTGAAAATGGGTAATTTTTTATAGATAAGAGTAAACCTTCAAATGGAAAACTCAAATCAGGCCTAACTAGTCCCGTTAGTAATTTTCATGCTGAGTTTGGTGTAACCGGTAATTTTAATAGTAGCTTTAGGCCTAGTCTTAATGATGTATCTGATTTTAATTATTCACCTATTAATGTCTTATTCTGGAATGTACAGGGTATTGCAAATAAAATTGATTATATTTCACTCTTATGTAATGACTTTAATGTAAAAATTGTAACTGTTGCTGAACACTGGCTTTGTAATGAGGATAGTAATTTTCTTACAATCCCTGGATTTGTACTAGCATCATTTTTTGGAAGGGAGAATGCCATTCATGGTGGGGCAGCTATCTTTGCCACTATTGGCTTAGAGTTTAAGGAGATTTCCATTGTAAAAGAACTTTCTTTGGAAATGGTGTGTGAAGCTACGGCAGTTGAAATTCCAAATGAAAAACTAATTGTTATATCTTTGTATAGGCCATATAATAATGATGTTAATTATTTTAAAAACTTTTTAACTTGTCTTTTTAACATTTTATGTGCTGTTTATAAGTGTAACTATAATTTAATTTTAAGTGCTGATTTTAATGTAAATTTTAACCTCAATGACAATTTTAAAATTGATCTATGTAATTTGTTTGAATGTTTTGGTCTTCATATCACCACAAATGAGATCACTAGACCAGGTTTAGTGAATGACGGTAACTGCATTGACAACGTTGTGACTGATATTCATATCAGCAGATGTATGACTCATGTTATTACTACTTTTATGTCTGATCACCATGCCTTAATATTTCAACCATTAATTCATGTAAAGAAGGAACCTCAAAGTATTAAAAATTTAGACAATAAGTTAGTTAGGTTAGTTAATGACCAGAGCTCAATGTTATTTGTTAGGTTAGTTAGTTATATAAATTGGACTGAGGTATATTTGCTTAAAGATGCTAATGATAAGTTTAAGAAGTTTTTTGAGTTGTATATGTGGGCTGTTGATGTTGCATATCCACTCTTAAGTACCAAAGTCAGAAAACCAAAGCCAGATTGTGGATGGTATACTAATGACTTACTGAAACTTAAAAATAACTGTGACAAATATTATAGCCTACATAAGATTTTCCAGACTGATGAGTTAAAAGATAAATTTAAAAGCTGCAAGAAAGAGTATAGGCTTGCAATAAGAAAATCTAAGATTAAGCATTTCAATAATATAATTGAACAGGCAAAGAATAAAAATAAAGCTGTTTGGAAAGTTGTGAATAGCCTCACAAATGGGAATAGTAAGGCTGTTGGGGTCAATGATAATCATACGGCTGATTCTTTTAATAACTATTTTATTGATCATGTTGAGAAAGTTAGTCAAGCTGTACCTGATAGTAATTATTCCAGTTCCTACTATATAAATAAGTGTTCTAAGCCTAATATTGGTTTTTGTTTTCAACCTGTTAGTGTAGAATATGTGTACCTGAAAATTCTTAGTCTTAGTAATTCTAAATGTTTAGATTTTTATGGAATTAACTCTGAAGTGTTGAAAATATCTGCTCCTTTTATTTGTGAAATTTTATGTCATCTATTTAATGAGTGTTTGGTTAGAAATAGTATTTTTCCCACCATTTTGAAAAACATTAAGGTCATACCTGTTTATAAAAAAGGCGATAAGAAGCAGATAAATAACTATAGGCCTATATCAATTGTGCCTGTGGTATCAAAAGTTTTTGAGTCCATAATGCAGGAACAGATATCAAATCATTTTGAAAGTTTTGGAATTTTTACTGACAAACAATATGGTTTCAGACCTTGTAGGAGTACTAGTGATGCAGTTGTTAGTTTGGTAAATAATGTTATTGATGATTTAGAAAAAGGTAAGTCTGTCAGCTTTAGGTCATATGATATGTCTAAAGCTTTTGATACAGTAAAGCATAGCATACTTAGTAATAAACTGTATCACTATGGATTCAATTCTGTATCAGTCAATCTTATCATGTCATACTTAACGGAACGTAACCAGTTTGTCTTTAAGGATGGTCAGTTTTCATTGGGTAGAATGGTTCAGTATGGGGTGCCTCAGGGCTCCATACTTGGACCTATCCTTTTTAACATCTATATAAATGACATAATTTGTAATATTGATGGTATTCATAAAGATGGATTTCTCTTTGCTGATGACTTTGGTCTCAAAGTTAGCTGTAATACCAGACCTGATATTGTAAATTGCCTTGACCAAAGCTCATTACTGTTAAATGACTGGTGTGCCAGTAACAATTTATCACTGAACTCTGATAAAATATCTGACATTAATTTCTCTTACAATAGAAATCCTCTCGATGAAGTAGGAACTGAACCTCTGAAATTTCTGGGTATTGTTCTTGATCCAAAACTTAATTGGCAAGCACATGTAGAGTATATTAGTAAAAAACTAGCCAAGGGTCTGTACATGTTGCGTAGATTAAAATTCACGGTAGATTCTAAGGTTCTTTTAAATGTATACTTTTCTCAAATACAAAGTTTATTGTGCTATGGAATACTATTGTGGGGTTCTAGTACTCATTCTGTGAAAATATTTTTACTTCAAAAAAAGCTGTTAGAATAATTTGTAATGTTGATATGAGAACTCATTGTAAACCTTTGTTTTCTAAACTTGGAATCTTAACTGTGTATTCATTGTATGTCATGTTTAGTCTTAATTATGTCCATAGCAATTTAGAACATTTTAAATTAAATAGCGATTTTCATCACTATGAAACCAGAAATAGAAGTAATATTAGAATTCAACAATTACGGTTTACGAGCTCTCAAAAAAATCTTTTATATATGTCAATTAAGCTTTACAATGCACTACCAATACAAATAAAGTCATTGCCTGTTACATCTTTTAAAAGCAAAATAAAATCTGTCCTTTTAGTTGAATGTTTGTATAATATTCAAGACTTTTATCAAATTGAATGGAATAAGTATTTGTAATGTATCAGTATTAGGCCTACTGTATCACTTTGTATTAATTTTTAAAAGTATTCATGTTCATGTATAGTGTTAAATGTTGTCAATGACTAGTTTTAATGACGCTTATCGATGCATTGTATTATCAATGTTTATGATAATAAAGATCTGATTTCTGATTTCTGATTATTTAAGAAAGATTATTTTCTGAAATGTTCTCCTAAGAGATTCTCCATATATAGTGATTTTTTTAATCTGCTTTGTTTACACAAAATCATGAATTTTGATTTTAAGGGACGAATATTAACATTGAGTAAAGATGATCTATTTTGAGCGGCTGTGTTTAAACTTGGTGAAGCCAAAAATAAAAAATCTGACAGGAGTTAAGATCGATTCAATTTTAGGACAAACAAGACAATGAAATGGGTATGATACAAAGTATTGGAAGTTAATTGACTCTGTAATGGGTGCTGAACATCCGTCATGTTTTTTTCTCATTGCCGATTTTCTATGTTATTTTATTTTATTTTCATGCATCAATACAGGAAATATCCCAATTACATTAATGCAGATCATATTACTTAATTTTCATTATATATAAGTCCATCTTTATGCAACATGCACTGACAATCACTAAACCTACACTAAACCTACACATTATTTAGAACGTTATATTTAAAAGTCGTTATAGATAAAAGGGACTATGATTTCTTGCAAAACTTTTTTTTCATAGATCGATATAAGTTCAACAACAGACAGAATGAAGCATTTACAAACGGGTGGCCTAATAGTACAGGATTGTAAAGAGTGCTTTGGGGGCAAATAGCCTGTTCAAACGGTATTCTTAAAATAAATTAAAATTAAATTTTCTGAAAACTTTTCTAGTAAAGAATTGGTGATCTACTATATGGTTCATGCTATTTTAATTTTATGATTAGGGGCTTTTGCCCCTATGAGCCACTAGTAGTTTTACAATATAGTAAGCCTATAGGACTTTATTAAGCAAAGTTGATAATAAAAGGTTTTTAACCCTATTTCAATTTATTCCATTCCAGTTGTATGAGCAATTATCTTATTGGTATAATTTCCCTGACTCGGACTTAAATTTAATTTGCCATAATTTGGAATTTGTATCTAATTTGTTAAACACTCGAGATTTACTTGAATAGATGTTTCTTCAACCTCTGGCATTAAGAAATTTTGCCTGCTTACGTTCTTATTTAAGTTTGTTAGATCCACTCAGAGTCTAACATTCCCATTAGGTTTTGGTACCACCACCTTCGCTGAGCACCATTCTGAGCGCTCTTACACTGAGTTTATGACATCTAATTGAACCTTTGCTATCAAGTTCTGACTTAACTTTATCACGCAATGGTAGAAGTATATTCCTGGTGTACTAGAAGTATATTCCTAGTGTACTAAGTGCTACTGAACGTGTGTTGTCCTCTAAGGCAATTATATAGTAAAGTTTAACATCACTAAAACATTATTCAACAAAATGTTTTTTTCTTTGTCTTCTGTTTGCACTTTTTTCCATCTCCTATTTTTTATTCTTGGCATTTCTTCTTGGCTTTCTTTCATATTTCATTAGTTATTTCTTCATACAGTAGACTCCCTCTTAACCGGCCATCTTGGGACTAGAAAGTGGCCGGAAAACGAGTTGGCCGGATAAATCGTTGACCATTTAACAACGTTAAATTGTAGTTCACCATGGCCAGAGTATGATGAAAAATAACACTAAATACTAGGCCTATATGGAATATATAGCTACGTATCCATGGTGTACTGTAGCAAAATCAAATCACATCCAAAGATATAGTGATAAGAATAAACTTTAAAAAATAGTATTGTGATCTACTGGAATGGAGGTATAGAAACGTAGCCACTTCCGGTGCCGTTCACTTCTGTTCAGGGAAGTTTGCTTGAAATGTTTTCTGGAACTGACTTCAATATAAATTGAAAATAATGAGAAAGATAGATATAAAACAACATTTCCAGCGAAAAAAAGACTGGTTAAAGCAATGTTATGTTAAAAATGGCCGGTTAAAGCGGAGTCAGGTTAAAAGGTGGCCGGTTAAGATGGAGTGTACTGTAGTTTATAGTTCTGCATCTTCACATTTTTGTACCATCTTATTATATCAGTGAGAATATATCAGTTATTATTATATCAATTAACTTTAGAACTGTTACTTTTAACAAGGTATAGGTTAGGCTTAAAATATAACTAGGAGTCACTGAAAGTCATTTTAAGTTATAAAAAACAAATTTAAGAAAATGTGGTACTCGATTTGTTTACAGTTTAAATCTCTCCCCCACTCCAATTTTCTTGAGAAGGATATAGTATAAAAAACTAACTATAGTGCCACCAGTTCAGGGGCAATCACCATGACATGAATACATTTTTGTAAATCTAAACAGTTATTTAAGATTATTTAAGTTAAGATTTTTCTGACCATTGATATAATTTCCAGCTGCAATTTTTATCCAGACTCCTTATTACTTTATTTTCAATCTGTATCTAATATTGTCTTTCACAACGAAACACCTTACCATTATTAGACGACAGAAACGTAAATTTTTTCAACATTAAAATGTAAAAACCTTTTGGACAATGTAATTGTTTTAGTCTATTGCGTCATCACCTACTATTTAAGTGCCAAGGAAGCAAGATCTTAAAAAGCTTCTAAAATAGAGGCAACCTTTACTTTTATTGTAAAGTAAACTTTCTCTAATCCAGCATATCTGGGACTTGACACATGGATTAAAAAATACTCCGGATTACAGGATAAATGTCTCGAAAATGTGAATTCAAGAAAAAATTAAATGAAACAATGTATTTTGTTCTTTAAACAGCTTCAATACCTCCAACATAATAAAAACATTGCCTAACATACTATACCGGTAATAAAAAATTCCATACATGTTTATGAAACTAAAATGATATTCCTACTAAGTCGCCCGATGTAGGATGAATACGACTTGTCTCCAGTCCATGCGCATTCCAAGGTGCACAGTGTTGTCAGCTCGTGACTCCCAATCCTAAGCCAACTTATACACTTACTCGCCTACAGCTCGATGGGTGCTCCGCCCCCCTGCCCCCTTAGGGGTTGTCCTAAATTCGCAAATTACTATTAAGTCGAGTTAGAGCAGATTATTTCCACTGAAAAACTGGTCCGCCAAGACACTTAGAAAACCGGCTAAAACACACTACACATAATCAACAATAATGAAAAGCTTTAAAATCACCTATGGCTAGTTTTTAAAACCACTTCTTAGTTCGCCGCAATTCTTAAAATTGAGATAGTTGTAAAATCATAATCAAACATGCAAATATTCTAGGTATTATGCTGGATGGAGGCTCCACTCCCGTAATTAGTTGCCCCTATTCGTAAATTGCTGTAAAAATCTCAAGCACTAAACAGGCTAATTGAGGCCTTTGCTTCCATACCCCCTCGTTGTGTTCGCCAAATTAGTTTGTATTTTACCAAGTGTCAAACGTTAGGATCTTCCAAAAGTTATACAAAACTTCAAGCTTATGGGGAAGCAAAATTCAGCTACATACAGTACAACAAAAGTTAATGGAATGTTTTGCAGTTGATCTATAAAAACAATAAAAAAACTTGAAATAAGAAAAAATTCCCTACTTCAAGCTCTGTGTATCGGCTTTGGTATATTTGAAACAAAGTTGTAGTAAAATGAAATATGTTGGCCAAGATCGTCTCAATAATTTATAGGCCCAACCGTTTTTTTTCCACTAGAGCAGAAAAACTAAAATAATTTTACATTTCTTGTAGGACTATGTGGTCGCTAACTCTTAAAATAAGAAAAAACTGTAAATAACTGCTACATTACATTTCAAAAGTATATCTTGGCGATTGACGGAGGGAGATAGAGCAATGGCCAATTTTTTGTTTCAAAATAACCAAATTGGAGTAACTTAATGTTCTTCCGATAAGTTTTCCCTGGGAGAGCTAAACAAGAAACGATACAAATATTTTTAATTCTCTAAGTTTATCAACTTATATTTTTTGAGGGGTTTTTATCTAATATAGCCCTAGTACGCAATGAACGTGTAGAATTTGAAGTGAGTTATTGGCTACAGAAACAAGTTAATTACTATTAATAATAGTACATTTAGAGATGTATATATATATATATATATATATATATATATATATCAAAATTAAAAGAGTCACAACATTGCTAGCCAAATGGAAGGAAATAGTCTGATCTTCACGCAATTCCATATTAAGGTGCGGGCTGCATATACCCACCCTAGGCTATGCTGTAAGATTTAAGGGGGCCGTTCGGCACCGAAAATTTACCCGAAAACATGCAATCGTATTTCCAGCCTTCGGTTGGAACTGTTCATCGTAGACTTAAGCTGTTTGTTTTATATGGTAGTCAAATAGTGGTTCTAATGGAAGTATACCTGTTTTTTTCTAAAAAAAAAATTATAATAACTTTTATTTGATGCTGAAATTCACTAACTTTGACATACATTTTCACGTAGTAATATCACAAATTATTGAAAAAGCAGGTAGCCTTCCACTAGAACCACTCTTTAACTTCAAATAAATCGTAAATAAAATATTTTGGTCGGTAAACACTAACCGAAGACGGGAAATACGATTGCATGTTTTGCCCTCGCGCGGGAAAAAGGCCACTGTTTCGGGTGAACCTAGCAGCGCGGCAACGAACTACGTGAAGGAAACTACTACCAGTCCTGTTTAATTTTTCTGTTTCCTTTATACTATCCATCTTACAAAATATCTTCAAGCAAAAGTAGTTTTCAAGTTATAAACAAACCCAACCGTCCACGCCATCGATCTGTCGTCGATCTCCTAGCCACTGTGGCTGCCGGCCACGCACGGCACACCGCCGCGCCGCTCCGGCCAGTCGTTCTCACTTCTCATACGTGCGGCCGATGCATTTAATAGCTCAGCGTGAAGTTGTTGGTAAATAGCAATACGAAAGAAGGGCCTTGAAAGCCCTCAAAGTTTGCAATTTCCCCATTTGATTAAGTCCGGTATTACACTCATAGTACTATATGCAACATATTTCTATTATCACATCTATTATATTAACTATGATAGAAACTAAATATTATTATAACCGTTAGTAAAATAATAACATAAGTGTTTGTAAAATACCCTCTATTAGAATTTTTTCCATTATTGTAATAAATTGAAAAAAAAAACTGTTTGGTTGTTTTTATTAATTTTAGAGTTTAATGATTACAACTAGTATTTTTATTTTGTTTGTAAAATCAATATGAAAATGCGTTCTGTAGCAGTTCATAGGTTATTATTATTATATTTGATCCATTACTCTGTAATATTTTTGATCGCATAAATATGGTAATAGGCCTATGTTATAGAACTATGATAACTAGTGGCTTATATTATAGGGGCAAAATCCCCTAACTATAATAATTTAGATCTTAGTGGATTTCCAAGAAAATGCGTTACAAAGAAAGCTGTCAGAAGATTTGTTTATATCGATAATATTTTAGCAATACTGTTTGCAAAGAATTTGATACTTATTTGAAACGCCGACGCACTCTGTGGTGCGTATTTTAAGGTGAGTATGACTGAAGGGTGAGTGTGATGTTTGTGATGGATCAGATGAGGTGTCTTTGTTACTGACAAATAGCAGCCGTTTCATTATTCAGGATCATTAAATAATAGCACAATGACCAAAGGCAGTCATCCGCTTCCAAAGCACTCTTTACAATCTCGAGAGTCATGATACCGTGAATGAATGCTTAATTTTGTCTATGGTTAAAACCTATATCGATTCTATAAATGGGCTTTTTAATGAATAATAATCCTTGAGCTAAGACAAAAATTAACATAATGTAGAAAATAGGCAATTATTTAAAATCGTGCGGATGCTCAGCACCCATTTCAGAATAAATACAGTAGCCTACTTTCAATAGTGTGCATCATACAACATTCTTTTTTCAACCATTTGATTTCTGTATTTTGTTTTTCCATTAGTTGAAATAGTATTTTACCTCCTGTTTTACTTTTTCGGGTCACAAAATGTTAACACACTCCGTTACAGTAGACTGTCTTCACTCACTGTACAATTTTCGGCTCTCCTAATAAATACACGTAACTTATTTGCGTGAAAACGAAATAAACTTTTTTAAATCCCTATAAATTTTATAGAGTGTTTCCCCATTCTTAGAAAAGGGACAGTGATTAAAAATCGTGACGGATGCTCAGCACCCATTTCAGGATAAATACACTTTCAATAGTGTTCATCATACACCATACTTCATTCAACTGTTTGATTACCTTGTTTGTCCATGAGCTTAATAGTATTTTCCCTCCTGTTTTAATTTAAAGTGTCAAAATTAAATTTGAACACCCTCCTTAAAGTACAGTGTCTTTCATTCACTATATAAAATTCGGCTCTCCTAAAATAGATACACGTAACTTATTTTCGTAAAAAAGTAAAATTGTTTTAATCCATGTAAATTTTATGGAGCAATTTCCCCGTTCTTTCTCATTTATTTGGAAGATTTTGGCATGTTTTTGTTTTCCTAGTCTTTGGAGCAAACGTCTTTAATTGAAACTCTATCGATCCTATCATTCTACAATTAGTGAAACACAAAATAGTATATATAGTGTAATTCTTCAGAACACCAACACTTTGTTGGCTGCCACACTATACGTTGACCAATTTACGTATATTACGTTACACAAGATGTTCAACTGTATTAATGGTGTCTAATGGTTACTATTGGATCGCTTTTCAATGTGCTTTTGTAGCTTCAAACAGTAAAAGTATATAAATTCGCCATTATTTAAATAGCGTTTAGCGTTTACCGTATCCATTTACCGTATGTGCAAAAACTCTCTATTAACAGATGTTTCAAATGCTTTATTCAGTCCCCAATGTTATTTAAATGGGAAATTTTAAGATTTCAATGTTGGATAGCGCTTTTATTTTCAGTCGATTCTCATCAAGTTTTGGCGGAAACAACTACAGACCAAGTTCCTATCCACCGACACCAAAAACTTGAAAATCGGTTTAAACTTGTAGGAGGAGTTCTCATCCAAGACAAAAAACCCTTAGCGTATTAAATAAGTATAGATAAGATCATCTTCACTCATTGTATTCCACCCGGCTTTCTTTTTAAAATAAACCAAAACATATGTTCCAATGTACACAAAGCAGACGATTTCGATTCCCCATGCTATTCTTATGGAGACGTTTAAAGGTAGGTTTACACGTGAGAGTTTTTCACTCTCAGAGAGTTTCGTACTCTCAGCAGGTACTCGCAGAGGTGTTTACACAATCAGTTAATTTTCCAAGATGGTTAATCCCAGACAGTTTTCTGCGAGTACTATCAACAGCTGTCTGATATTTTTATGAGAGTAACTAACTACTCTCCGAGAGTGAAAAACTCTCACTTGTAAACCCACCTTAACGTTATTCCTCATTTCCTGGTAACATTCTGGACAATAGCCAACACATATATAGACTAAAAAGAAACAATATTCTTGATTTGCCAACTCGTTTTATCCATAACATAACTTTTGTTAGTACAGTACTGCTGATGATCGGTATCTAACTCATGTTTAATTTGGTCTTGTAATTGTGCTATGAATTATAATATTTACTTATTGTTCCTCAGTTTGAACAGATTGTAAATAAATTGAAGTTAAAAAAAAATTACGGACATCACGATAATTTTCCCTCGTGCATGGCACCGAGACCTTTAATTTGAGACCCCTCTTATCTTCCTACGATTTGTAGAACGCTCACAATTTTGCTCAAGAAATTTCCCTATCAGAGATCAAATTCATCTTCCAAATTGGAAATGTATAGCCTATGTGAATTTAGGCCTACCTCACTGTATTAAGGTATTTTATTATTTTCGTATTGTATAGTTTTTATTTTTTTATTTGCGTAGTCTATCTGTCTGAACAACTTTGTAGGGAAGCTTATTTTAGTTGATTTCAATCAAATCTTGAATTTAATTTAATCAAGTACTGAATAACAGCACCATCGCGTACAATGCTAATCAAGAAGTTACAATTTGTTTCTATTTACGTTTCTGTATTATAATTATGCAGGGAAATTTTTTTTTTTTAATTTGTTTACGTCATTAAATTGCTATTTTATTAGCGAATTGAAAATTGAAATCATTTTTGTAAATTAGTCTGATTTTGTATAATGTTACTTTTGTATTTGACTATGTGTTAATTTTGTAGGCTATACAATTAATTTGCTTTTTTTATTTTGTATGTAAATAAATTATAAATATTTTTAAATTTGCCTTGTTATGTTAAATCCTTGTAAGAATTATTTTATTTATAATTTGAATACTACTTTATAATTAATTAAAATATTTAAATGTACGTTATTAAAAAAAAATCGTACATTGAAATAATAATTTTTAGGTTACAGACAATTTGGACTTCTGAAATTTAAACTATGACAGTTTGTTTTAAAATGATATCAAAAATTAAAAACTATAAAAGTTTGTTTTGAAATTATATAAAACATTAAAAAGACAATGCCCTATTCTAAATAAAGTGATTATGGTAGTGTAATTTGTTGTTTAGCGACAGTATATGGATGTTATGGAAACTCTGACTGACCCAAAAATAAACATAACCGTGCAATCCGTCACTCAGAGTCGCGTGTTGAACTTCTCATACCCTCAGCACGGCTGTCGAGCCTCCCCCGGTGCGGGACAGACCGTGCCAGTGAAGCGAGATAATTTTTACAACCCCGAAACCCGGGTCTGCGCCGGCCGCTCTGTTGTGCTGGCGTGTGGTCAGTGTCATTCATTGGAAATCTTTCGGGGTCGGTTGGGGGAGGGGGAGACCAGGGACGCAACGGCCGCTCCTGATTTTCCATTTTTTGTGCCTTCCGATATCTTGGCTCGGGCGTCGGTAACTCAGGCAATCTTCCTACAAAATTACCGACATTTCGACGAGCCCATTTCCTTTTGCGCGAACGGCCCCCTTAACATCAGCACGTATATCTGAGCAAGGCTTACACATCAGGCGCACATGGAAAATGTTCTCATACAAGCTAACCTACCCAGCCAGATGGCAATCGTTAGTTGATCACTAACTATATGGTTGAAACACAAACTTACTCTAATGTACTTCAATTTGTTCAATAATATATGTACAAGAACTAAACCTGTTAGGTGATCTACATTACCACGGCTGTACTACATTACCCCTTAATCTACCTTACCGATATTTGACGGAATTTCTGATACCCCAATCAGTTACATTTGGGAGTATATAATTTAGATTATTATTTTTATACCTATCAAGAAAAGTTTTTATGAAAATCATGCCGGATTATCAAGCATGCCGGACCGTAGGGTGCCGGACTAGAGGAAGTTTATTGTCAATTAAACCTATAAGGCTTCTGGATAACCCGAAATACGTAATTATTTCAGATGTCCGCTGTCCAGACTGGTCTTTCAATTATAATAGTGAAAATAGTAATAGTAAAAATGATAAAAGCCTGCTGTGTGTTAAGTAACTTAGTTTGAACACTTTATAACAATGAAATAAACTTTAACAAACTAATATGTTTCAATTTTTATTCTTAATTTTTTTAGGAAATTATTTCTATTTTTTAAATTTTAAAACACTGTTTCCAGTATGTTTAAACTAAAACATTGAACTTTTAATGGTGAAAATAAAACTTTTATCACTACCCAAACAACAAAATCTTTACATTAAAATGTTCATAAAAATTATTTTCAAGAAAGAGCATCAATTGTGAAGAGAATAAGTACCGGTAGACAGAGCGATACAAATTTAGAGAGTTTGTTTACTATTAGAGGGTGGCATCATTCCAAACACAGCCAGCCTTGTACACATTTCCTTGGCGCCAGGAATAGACTTCCGTCATGCCACGGAATAAACAAGAAACAAACTTGATAGTAACATAATATTACTGTGTGTATAGCCTAATACCAAAAAAAAAAATAAGAATGAAGATACCATTTTAATATTGTTGTAATTATAAAAAATAATAAATAAAATACCCCTGTCGCAACAGACCTGCGTACTTAGTGAATTTCTCATGGCTGTTATTATTAAATCATCAAAATATTTGGTTTTATAAATCAGTAGTAAATTAAAGTTAGGTAAAATACTTTAAATTATTTCTTCAGTTGTTAATCCATACAGTAAAACATTTCATTATATAATACATATAATCATGTTAATTACACACACAATTAGTTTTAAGAACAGTAAAATATGTGCAGAGCGAGATGTACAATGCACAAAGAATGATCTGTGTATAAAACCCAAAATGTTAACATTAATACCCCTGTCGCAGCAGACCTGCGTACTCAATGAAATTTCCAATGGCTTTTGATTTTTCTATTTGCCATTGAAATTATGGGGTTATTTAGGTACAGTGTGTATGTATGTAATAGAATGTATGTAGGTTTGCCGTTATATGGGTTTTGTAAGTGAATATAAGTTAAACCCTATCTTGTGCATGTACATAACAAATTTTATCAACCTATGGTATTCCTTTTATTTTCCCCATAAACCCTATGGGGTGAGAAGCCGCCATTTGAGCTTTGTAAGCAATTATAAGTTAAACCCTTCCTAATTAAAGTATATACCAAATTTTACCAAGATATGTTAATAAATAAGCAAGATAGAAGATTTTTTTTATTTCCCATAAGAATAACATAGGAAACATATTTTTAATTTACTCCGTAAACCATTTAGATTTAGGCAAAGTTGATTGACCATGTTTGGCATAGGACCAGTCTTGGATTTCTTCTATGTTACTATATTATACAGGCACGTCTTCTTGTGCTGTCATGGTATCATGGTAGGCAGAGGTATTTGGGGGGGGGGGGGGGTTGTGAGAAGGTCACTGTAACATGTTTGAGTCAGGTCAGGTAAGGTGGGAAGTTGGTAAAAGCATTGATCGATAAGGTACTTTTTGAGCTCATATTTAAATCTTTTTAAGATACTAATCTGGGCAATTTGTGGTGGAAGTTGACTGAAAAATTTTAGGCTTATGTATTGTTTAATTTTAAAATTAAAACTTGGCACCAATGATTAAGACTATGTTTTAATTACTTATAGCCTTCTATATTGAATTTTTTTGTCATTATTGATAAGAAAGCTGCTAGAAGCACCACTGTT
>JAQYXR010000952.1:0-48126 GCA_030545055.2 Neoaliturus tenellus
AGTGATGATGAAGGAAGTGAATATATATTAGGTATGTAATGAAAGACTTGGACAGGGACATGTGTGTGTGTGTAGAATACAGAGCGGGGGATAGACTACTTTGCGGCAATGGACTAGCATGCTGCTTAGTGGTCTATCCCCCGCTCAAAGGGTACTTTTGAATGACCTTGACCCACTTTAAACGAAGGACAACCGGTTAACTGGTATAAAAGAGGGGGTCTGTACATCCCGACTTCATTCTGCTTTGGACCTTCCAGTGGAACGCTAGAAAATGAGTGGATCACTGATCATTGGTAAGGAGTGGGAGTATGTAACCATAAACTATTTAAACTGTAGAGGGATGTTGAAGAAGGTGTATGATAATGTTAAAAGAATGGTTGTTGAAGAAGGTAGGGTAGTGATTGTAGCGTGGAAGAAGAAGCAGTATACAGGACAACAAGTGAGAGCAAGTGACTTTGGGGGAATAGTGTGTTTCAAATTGGACGAGCGAACTTGGTTAATTTGGACATTGTGTTTTGGGACTTAGAAAGGTTAATTGAAAATAGTGGCAAACATGGGGAACTCTTAATTGGCAGGGGGGACAGAGTATATGAGTAAGTGTAAAAGACTGGGGGGCTTATGTGTGTGTGTAAAGACTAGGGACTTGTGTGGAATACAGAGCGGGGGATAGATCACTTTGCGGCAATGGACTAGCATGCTGCTTAGTGGTCTATCCCCCGCTCAAAGGGTATTATTGGATGGCCTTGACCCATATAAAGGTAGAGGGGGGAATGGGTAATGGGAGGGGGAAATTGGTATATATGTAGGACTGATGAATAAAGCATTTAGTCAAGCATTTGTCTAGACACTATCAACAACGATGGAGAGCTTCAGTGTTGAGTTCATCCTCTTGGAAGAAGACATCAACGAAGTGGTGGAACTTATAGAGGATAAGACCAGCCAGGGCACATTGGAACTTGTGAATTGCGAACCGTTGGACAATGCCGCAATCGATAAGATTGCATATTTCATGATGCATTTGTATAACGAACAAACAACCAATATGGAGTTTGTGCAGTACCTTTATCAAAACCAAGTAAACGTGCGAGTGACAATTACTTGGTGGCAGTAATAATAAAGTGTAACATATGGATGTGGACTTGGATGTGGACTTGGACTTGAGTGTGGTCTGGCGGAATATAGCGGGGGATAGATCACTTTGCGGCAATGGACTAGCATGCTGCTTAGTGGTCTATCCCCCGCTCAAAGGGTATCTTTACGTGACCTTGACCCACATAAAATGTATAGTTGGTGGGGGTATAAAAAGGGCAAACCAATTGGATAGATACACCACTTTCATACCATGGCTCCACTTGACAACACCGTGTTCCATCGCGACAGAATTCTTTCAATTTTGGAGGTAATACCTGTAGAAGTTATAGAAGCAGAGGACCAACTACCTGCGGTTGACCAGGAAGAGGAGGAGGAAGAAATTATGGATATTGAAACGGACTCTGACGAAGCTGGTTTAACGGATAATGAAATGGACTTGCACGCCTACGAAACATTAGAGTCATCATCTGAGTCGGAAATTGAAGAAGAAGAAGAACAAGACACTCCTCATCGTCCAATGGATAGGACGTTAGTGGCCAGAAGAATTATGTATTGTCATCGCTACCTATTTCGTGATGAGAATGATTCCGACTCTGATGGTGATGTTTCACCTTGTAAAAAGTTTAAACAAAAAGTTAAAAAAAAGAATGTGAGCGGGGGATAGAGCACATTGTAGTAAATGATGCTGCTTAGTGCTCTATCCCCCGCTCAAAATAATAATTCCAAATGGCCTTGACCTATATAAATTTTGCTCAAACAGACGTCTTTAAAAAAACTTGTACAAATTATTGAATCTAGACCAAATATCATCAATTTATCAAGCCTACTGATAAATTTATTACAAACGGTTGTGTAAAGGCTAAATTTAGCACATGATTGATAACCTGTTTCTATATGACGTCACTTTCCCCACCTATCTGCCTCGGATATAAAGGATCCCTGTGGAGTGCGCTGCTCATTATTGCGTGGACATTTACAGAGTGTGCATTCAAAGCCAAACTGTTTGAAATGGCTCTTTGCGACATTTGTGGGGAAATCTTTCAAGACGAAGATCTTTTCACCCTACACAGAGAATTACATGAAGACGAAGATAAAAAAGAAGATATTACCATGGATGAAATAGACTTAAGACTCAATTGACCGGTTTTTGGAAGAGCATCAGAAGCAGACGGAATACTGGGACAGCTATCTACAGCAAATGCAAAGAAGAAGACCTAGTGTGATACAATTTGCTGGTGCTGGACCATCTACTGCTACAAGACCTATTGAAGAAGAGGACACCGAAGAAGAGGACACCGAAGAAGAGGATATGGAAGAAGAAGAACTGGAAGATGTAAGACAACTGCGCACCACAGCCTTGCCAGGACGAGTTGTAACACATTTTAAAATTAATAACGTTCAATTGGAACTGGAAACATTCATAACCCAGGCTAAGGAACTTGTTGGTCAAACTTTGAGGGAAGAATTACAAAGGCTAAATTTTATTAAATTTGGAATGGTGTTAGAGGCTATGTTTAACAATACTGATGGTGAAACAGCATTGAGAGCATTCATTACCAAAAATCGAACCCCTTACCTTCACCTCCGACATTGATGATATTATTGAAGAATGCTTGGAGGAACTTATAACCAAACTCCAAGAACATGAAGGAAGAGGATCTGGATGGACTTTGTCATCAATCGAAGGTATGGATGTTAGGGTTCATAAACATGGATATGGTTTAAGAGGTAGTAGTTTCATCCCTCTACCAAAGAAAATCCAAAACACTAACTCGTGTAGAAATGTTCAAATGAGGGTAATGAATGTTTCAAGTATGCAATGTTAACCAAGTATGTTAAAAACAATCCTTGTAGAGTTGGTAGAGAATACTACGAGAATGAACACCGCTACAACTTTCAAGGTCTTACTTACCCAGTACTTTAAAAGATATTGACAAATTTGAAAAGAAAAATCCTGGCGTTTCAGTCAATGTTTTTGGTCTGGATGATTCGAACAACGTTTATCCTTTGCGGGTAGTAAAGGTTGAGCAAAGAAACCACACGGATTTGCTATTGATAACTAAGGGTGAAATTTCTCATTATGTATGGATAAAGGACTTTGAAGCCTTAGTTGTAAAACAATTGACCAAAAGAGTAAATAGGATTACAGTTTGCAAGAGATGTTTCTGCTTTTCTTGGAAAGATTCAAGACATGGAGGATTGGACTGGTTGTCGGAACATAAAAGACTTTGCAACGAAAATTATGAAGTAAAGATAAGTCTTCCACCGCCTACCCGAGCTACAATACAATTTAACAAGACAGTTTCACCAATACCGAATTCCACTAGTGGTCTACGCAGATTTTGAATCAACGTTAGTACCACAGGAGCTGCCGGATGGCGAAGTGACTAGAAGAACAAAATATCAGTTGCATCAACCCAACAGTTTTTGTTTACTAGTTAAATCAACCTTGTCTGAAAACCAATTGCAAGACTATGGTTTAACATCCACTCCAATACTCTACCGTGGTGAAGAAGCCGCTAAGTATTTGTAGACCAACTGTACGATATTGCTGGAAAGGTTCAACGCTTGTTCGGTAATATTGTACCTATGGAACCTTTAAACCAAAATCAACAAGAAGAATACAATCAGCATCAAGATGTTATTTATGCAAAAAGAGCTTCAGTGAAGAAAATCCAAAAGTAAGAGATCACGATCACCTGACAGGGTTATACAGAGGAGCTGCTTGTAATTCATGCAATATAAATTACAAACTGCCAAACTTTATTCCTGTCGTTTTACACAATCTTAGCGGCTACGACTCCCACTTTATTATCCCGGAGTTAGGAAGAGATGACGGTAAAATTGATGTTCTTGCTACAACATTGGAAAAGTATATTAGCTTTTCAAAAACAGTAGGTAAAATTAAACTTCGCTTCGTAGACTCTTACAGATTTATGGCATCTAGTTTAGCCAAATTGTCAGAGAACCTAAGAAGAGAAGACCTAAAAGAAACCAGAAAAATTGTACCTGAAGATAAATTAGACCTAGTATTACGAAAAGGAGTTTTCCCCTATGATTACATAACGTCTGCAGAAAAATTCGAAGAAACCAGTCTGCCACCGATTGAAGCCTTCAACAGCAAATTAAACGAAAGTGAAATCACCGTTGAAGACTACAATCATGCTTGTAATGTTTGGAACCAACTAAATTCTGACTTTTATATAAAACTGGACGTAACTCTGCTGTGCGATGTGATGGAAGAATTTCGAAACACCTGCTTCTCCGCCTATGGACTGGACCCTCTACACTCGTACACATCTCCAGGATTAGCATGGCAAGCTATGCTTAAGTCAACCAACTGTCGACTGGAACTTCTAACGGATATTGATATGGTGCTTATGATGGAATCTGGTGTACGGGGCGGTTTGACACAAGCTGTAACACGTCATGTCAAAGCCAACAACAAGTACATCCCCGGCTTTGACGAGCAACAACCATCGGTCTACCTTGGCTACTTTGACGCAAACAACCTTTATGGTTGGGCAATGTCAAATCCGCTTCCCTACGCTGACTTCAAATGGATTGACCCGGCCGCCATCGGTGACATCTCATAGATTCCGAAAAATGGTCCAAAAGGCTATATTTTGGACTGTGATTTTGAATATCCGGAGCACCTTCATGACCATCACTACGACCTGCCTCTCCTAGCCAAAACTGAAGTTTCACCGACAGGAAGATGGCCAAAATTGATGATGACCTTGGAGAATAAAGATCGCTATGTGGCTCACTACTGGGTAGTTCAACAGGCTCTCGAATTGGGTCTACGTATAGTGAGAATTCATAGAGCAATTGAATTCACCCAGTCTTGTTGGTTGAAACCATATATTGATTCCAACACTACAAGAAGAGCTGCAGCGACAACAGCATTTGAAAAGGACTTCTATAAATTAATGAACAATGCCATCTTTGGGAAGACCTTGGAGAACAAAAGAAAACACAAAAATGTAAAATTAGTGAGTGATCCTAGGAAATTGGAAAAATTAGTGCAAAAACCAAATTTCGGAACATCCATGATTATAAACGAAAATCTAGTTGCTGTCAGTATGAAGAAAACAACAATAGTCATGGACCGTCCGTTATACATAGGTATGTCGATTTTGGACATAAGTAAAACCCTGATGTATGATTTCCATTATAACAAAATGGTTAAACACTACGGAAGGGAAAACATTGGAGTCGCATACATGGATACGGACGCGTTTATCTACTGGATAAAGACTTTGGACATGTATGAAGACCTAAGGACCTTTCCATACAAAGAAGATTTCGACTTTTCTGACTATCCGAAGAACCATCCAAATTTTAATGAAAAAAATAAAAAAGTAATTGGAAAATTTAAAGATGAAGCAAATGGAATGCCTTTAGAAGAAATAGTGGCCCTGATGGCAAAATTGTATTCATTTAAGATGTACCACGAGAACAACACACCGACAGTGAAAAAAGCAAAAGGAGTGAAGACATCTTATTTGAAAAAACACGTAACATTTGACCACTACAAGACTTGTTTGTTTGAAGATACTACAATATCAGCACATTCAACAATATCCGAAGCTTCAAGCATCAAGTCTACAGTGTCACCGAAATTAAAAAAGCACTGTCAGCTCGGGATGATAAAAGACATATTTTGCCTGACAAAATCCACACTCTTCCTTTCGGCCATTACTCCCTAAACCCTATCAACTAGTAACCTATTCTTCGTCCTTCTACAACTTCGACCTTATTCCTTTCTCCTTCCGTAAAAAAATGGGGAACACGGCAAGTCCAACGCCGTGTTCCCCATTTTTTTACACAAGTTTGGATGACCTTGACCCATATAAATGATGTGAATATTTAAAACAACATTCATTGTGATTATACATGTGATACAACAAACATTGAAACCTGCAATATGAAGGACTTGAAGCAACAAATTTTCAACGAACTTCATAAACCTGCAAGAAGAAAGTTTCCACGAAGAAATACGGTGATAAAAGGAATTAATGATTTATATCAAGCAGATTTAATAGAAATGATTCCTTATAGCAAACAAAATAAAGGATATAAATACATATTAACTGTTATTAACTGCTTTTCAAAAATGGCAGATGCTTTACCGCTAAAAGATAAAAGTGGTAAAAGTGTTACAAAAGCAATGGAAATAGCTATACAAAGAGACAAACATACTATTAAACATTTACAAACTGATGATGGAAAAGAATATTTTAATAAGGAATTTGCAAATTTAATGAAAAAACACAATATAAACCATTATTCAACCAATTCAGAGGTAAAAGCCTCAATAATTGAAAGATTCAACAGATCCTTAAAAAGTGCAATGTATAAAATGTTTTCCAACAGAGGATCGCACATATGGATTGATATATTACCGAAACTTATAAACGATTATAATAACAAGTTTCACAGAACTATTGGGATAAAACCAAACCAGGTGACTAGCAAAAATGAAAAACTGGTATTAAAACGTATAAAAACGAATACTAAACCAAAAGTTGAAAAACTAAAGCCTAAAAAATTTAATGTGGGTGATAAAGTGCGAATAAGTAAATATAAAG
Source organism: Neoaliturus tenellus (assembly GCA_030545055.2). Lineage (NCBI taxonomy): Eukaryota > Metazoa > Arthropoda > Insecta > Hemiptera > Cicadellidae > Neoaliturus > Neoaliturus tenellus. Next base: position 6,687 of record JAQYXR010000952.1, read on the forward strand.
GTGTATTCAGTAAAAGATATCTGCCAAATTGGACCAATGAGGTCTTTACTGTATTCAAAGTACAACCTACAGTACCCGAGACATATATTTTAAAGGATAATAAAGGACAATTGCTTGAAGGAGGGTTTTATGGACATGAAATGTTAAAATCAACAGTAGGCGATGTATATTTAGTTGAAAAGGTGTTGCAACGGAAAAAAGATAAGGTTAAAGTACGATGGTTAGGATTTAATAAGACGGAAGATTCTTGGATACCTAAAAAGGATTTGATATAACGATAGAGAATCATTTTAGGTTGAACCATTACAAAGGATGGAGATAGTACCACAAAAAGAGAGTTTTACTATTAATAATATAGATGAACTCACAGTGGATAATTCAGAATTCAATAGTGGGAAACATGGCAATTTGTTACCAAACACCGTGCGCTGTCTGGTTACCGGACCTTCCAACTGTGGAAAAACTAATGTAGTATTCAATTTGATTACAAACCCTAAAGGATTACGTTTTAATAATTTATATGTATTTTCAAAATCACTACAACAACCAAAGTATCAATTATTGGAAAAGATACTAAGTAATGTGCCTGAAGTTAAATACCTAAAATTTAATGCAAGTGAGAGTTTCATGCAACCACAAGAAGCTAAACCATTCTCCGTGTTCATATTTTACGATGTATCTTGTGAAAACCAAAACACAATAAGAAATTACTTCGCTATGGGTCGACATAACAACATGGATAGTATTTATATTGGCCAAACTTACAGCAAAATACCGAAACAACTCATTAGAGACAATGCAAACATGTTAATTGTATTTAAACAGGACGAAACCAACCTAAAACATATATATTTTGATCATGTAAATGCGGATATGACATTTGAACGATTTAAAGAGTTATGTGGAAAGGCTTGGGCTGAAAAGTATGGGTTTCTAACAATTATGAAGGAACAACCGCTAAACAATGGTCGATACAGGATAGGATTTGATAGATTTATATTAATACATTGAACATGGTATAAAACATTCATTGTTGTACAACACGTCTTGCTACAAACATGGTTAACCAAGAAAAATTAGTAAAAGAAATAAAATCACTTAGTGATTCTATTCGGGCTAAAAACAGAGCATTAAAACTAGGTATTAGCGAGAGGGAGAAATTCCTTGAATCTACTTTTAAACCTATTACTGAACCTTTAAAACAATTAAACAAAAAATTCGCTAAACCTGTATTGGAAGGAGATGCGATTGCACCTATCACAAAGTTTGAAAGAGAAAGTGTAAAATATGAAGGTTTTAGTGACGAAGACCCGGAATCCTCTACATGTAGTGGCTTTACCGGAGCAGAATCTGAAAGAGAGCTAGAATCACCAGGATATAGTGAAAGGGGACCTGAAGAAGCACCAACTGCTAGTGAAGAGGAAAAAAGAGAAGAGGCAAGAGAAGAACCGTCAAACATAAGCTTGTTGGGTGAAAACATTCATAACAAAGGACCTTTAGGAAGGAAATACATGGTAAAAATGTTACTCGGAACAATTCCTAATAAGAATTACCATAGTTATGGAGCGAGATTAACAGAAGATGGTTTAATGATAGGTAATAGCCCGTTAAACGTTGACGAACATGATAATATTGTTGTTGGTGATCAAAGATATAAGGGCACAAAAGGATTATTTGAATTATTATTTGAAAATAAGCCTTCAGTATCGTTAGTAAAGGAAAAAGACATGGAAGCATATAAACAGATTTTGGAACAGACAAATGCATATAGGAGAAAGTATTTACCTGACCAGCTTCCTTTTAGATCTAAGTCTTTAAAATATAGAGAATTTGTATCCAAGTTAATACCAACTAGAAGACAAACAATGCCGTTAACACAAAGAAAACCTGTAAAACGAAGATTTATGGCATCCACTTTGGATGTAAGTGCTCAGGAACGAAGAAAAAGAAGTAAGTCTGTTACAGGTACAGGTTTAATGAAGAAACTATATAACACAAATGTGATTTATTACAATAATATCAATAAATTGGTGGATAGAATGAAACTAATACATGAAGCTAAAGAAGCGGGTCATACAGGATTGGAAAACGAATGGGTGGCTTTAGTGGATGAACTCCGAAACCGTGGGGTAATCTTTTAAAAATGCGTTACTCCTTAGAGTACTATTCAGTTGCACCATGAGTGTTGACAAGTTCGGACGTTACTCCTCGGATGGGTTATATTATGCGAATAGTTTAAAAAGAAGTGCTGGTTTACCACAAACACCTGATGGAGATTATGATATGAGTAATAAAAGGTTAAAAAACATAAAAGATCCTTCGGATGAAAACGACGCAATAAACTTAAAAATATTAAAGGAAAAGATATCGCCAACATTAAAACTACAAAATAACACATATGACGCAGAAGATCATAGAATTATCAACGTTGGTAAACCAAATCAAAACGGTGATGCGATAAACAAAGGTTATTTGTCATCTGAATTAAAAAATACGTTAAAATTCAATGGGAAAACGTATAGTGCCAACAATAAACGTATTTCCAACGTAGATGACCCTAAAGATGCAAAAGACAGCGTAAATAGACGCTATTTACATTCCTTGATACCTGAAAAGACAAAAGATGGATTTTCTTTTTATAAATTTGTCATTAATGATATAGGTTATCCAAAAAATGAAAATGATGCTGTAAACCTTAAATATATAAAAGATCATTGTATCATACGTGATGTAGGGGTTATAGATTGTTTTGGTAATTGTTTAGCAAATGTTAAAGATGGTTCGGCGCCATCAGATGGTGCAACAGTGGGTCAAATGATGGAAACCTTAAAACAAGAAACAACCTCTTTTGTAAAACAAGATCAAGTAGTATCGAAGCAAGGGGATGAATTCGTTCAAGGTAATGAAAAATTTAATTTATTAACATACAAAAATAATGCTTGGGATTGCATGGATAAAAAGTTATCAAATATGGGATGGGGTTATGAAAAACATGATGCAGCTGCTTTATCACAAACCGTACATCTAGATCCAGATCGATATTTTAGATGGTTTACATGTAATAATAGAGTGATAAGAGACTTGGCACAAGGAAGAGAAGCAAATGATGCTGCAACTGTAGGACAGACCATTACAACATCATTAAAGGATAGTAAAGTGTATAATTGTAATAATAAACGTATAACAAACCTTAAAGACCCTGAACATGTAGATAATGCTGTCACTGTTAATTTTCTTGTAAAAGTTTTAGGTAATGCGATATTTGATTTACACAATCATTTTACACCAGATATTCTTCAAGGAAAATCAGGTCATAATACTTATGATGAATCCATGAGAGGTGAGTATATTAAACGAGAAATTTATAATAAATACTTTATTAACCCTAAAACGAAACACCTTAGATCATCAGATTGGGGTGATATTGATATTTAAGTAAATAACTCAATAAATGACTTCATTTATGTGCAACCTGTCATAGAGTTAACACAAGAGTTGCACATTGCCATTATAAAAGGACAATAATGACGTTCAAGTACATCAGTCCATATCGAGACACTGCAAGAAAAGGAGGTGGGATCACGTCCACAGCGGTTTCTCTGTTAAGTAAAGCTTTAAAACAAATTCCAGTAGGATCCATAGTAAATAGAGCAATAGACGCATTACCATACGAATTTCATATACCAGGAGGTTATCAGTATTGCGGACCAGGAACTAAATTGAAAAAACGACTGGAAAGAGGCGATCCTGGCATAAACAAGTTAGATCAGGCTTGTAAAGAACACGATATCGCATATTCCACGTTTGCCGATTCAAAAAATAGATCAATAGCTGACAAAAAGCTTGCGGACATAGCTTGGCAACGAGTAAAATCAAGTGACGCTAGCATAGCAGAAAAAGCAGCAGCTTTAGCAGTAACAGCAGGTATGAAGGCTAAAACAGCAGTAGGAGGTGGAAGAAGGAGGAGAAGGAGAGTAAAAAGGAGGTCAACCACAAGAAAACATGGAGGAAATATAAAAAGAAGACGACGATCTACAAGAAAAGGCAGGAAGAAGCCCACCGTGTGGTCAATGGTAAAAAACGGGGCAGGTCTTTACCAAAGACCTTATCGTGCATATTAAATGAAAGAAATCAATTGGTCATACCACATAAAGCATTAACCAATATTGAATTATTTAAATATATTTCCTGTTTAAAAATACCATTTTTCCGCGGTGTGTTTATGAAAGACAGTTTACCAAAGAAAATGTGGCAAAATGAGACTGGAATTGTAAATTTGGATAATACTGAAGGGCCTGGCACCCATTGGGTTTGTTATAAGAAACTAAATAACAATGTATATTATTTTGATAGTTTCGGTAATTTGCCACCACCAAAAGAACTTCAAAATTACTTTAAATCTGCTAAAAACATATATTATAACTATAAAAGAGAACAACCTGATAATACTTCAATATGCGGCCATTTATGTTTGGAATTTCTAGCTAAAAGTATCAGTCACTATTGAGATGTCTTCCTATACAGTATCATTAACAGGAAAATCGTCCACTTTACGAAGTATCCTTTTTCCAGCGTTACGCTTGCAAAAAGGAAGGTTTTGGGAGGCGGCACTATTGGATTTTACAACTTACAACTCTATTCCCAATGTTACGGAAGGTAAAAATAACGTATTGCATTATTATAAGGGAAAAGATGCCAGTGGGAAATTTACAGACTTACAAGAGTGCAGGTTACCCACAGGTTCTTATGAAATTGATCATATAAATGAATTTTTGCAAACTAAAATGGGAAAAGACAATATAACATTAAAAGGTAATAATAATACGATGAAAGCTGAAATTACTTCCAAATATTATATAGATTTTACTCAACCAAACTCAATTGGTGATTTATTAGGATTTTCCAACGATGAGCCTGTTTTAGAACCAGATGTAACACATTCCGGTAAGAAAACAGTAACAATATTAAAAGTCAATAGTATAGACATAACTTGCAACATTATACAAGGAGCTTACAGGGATGGGGCTAACACCCATATCATACATACATTTTACCCAAGTGTACCACCTGGATTTAAAATTGTTGAAAAGCCACAAAACCTGGTATATCTACCGTTGAACACCACTTTCATTTCAGACATCGTGTTGAGCGTATTGGATCAAGACGGTAACTTGGTAGACTTCAGAGAAGAGCCTATTACGATTAGATTACATTTAAAATCGACACTTTAATACAAAACCATGGGTTTAACATTTAAAAGCGAACAACCTACGGGAAACCGCATTAGTAGCTCTTCAGCTGTGGAGGAGTTAACACGCGAGAACATTCGTTTCTTAGAGAGAGTTGGATTAAAATTAACCGATTATGGATATACTGGATATAGCGCAGGGTCCAACATTCGACGAAACCCTATGGGAAAAAGAATATCACACCCACAACCCTTACACTTCATCGAAATTAAACAATAATGATGAAATTCGTATTCCCATACAACATCAAGACATTTACACACTACCATGTGAAAGTTACTTGTATATTGAAGGAAAAGTTACTAAAAAGGACGGTACTACTACTGGTACAACAGTTCCATTTATAAATAATCCTATGGCTTTCCTTTTTGATGAAATTAGATATGAAATATCAGGTGTAACAGTTGATTCTACTAAAAAAGTAGGTATTACAACAACTTTAAAAGGGATAACATCTATATCACCTAATGAAACCAATTTACTTCAACCTGCCGGATGGGTTTTACCTGAACATGATACAATCACTCCAAATACAAATGGATATTTTGATTTTCATATCCCATTACGTTTGTTGCTTGGATTTGCTGAAGACTATAGAAAAATAATATTAAATGTTAAACAAGAATTAGTTTTATTGAGATCTTCTAAATAAAGACATTATTAAAGCTCCAGATGGTACAACAGATGCAAACTTAGAATGGAAATTAACATTAGACAAAATTGTATGGAGAGTTCCACATGTTAAATTAGCTGACGAGCAAAGAATGCTACTATTAAGGAAGTTAAAGGCTGATCGTGATATTGTAATTCCTTTTAGAAGTTGGGAATTCCATGAACATCCAAGCTTGCCAGCTACGGATCGTCACACTTGGACTGTTAAAACATCTAATTACGTAGAACGAGCCAGGTATATTATATTTGGTTTACAAACAGGTAGGAGGGACAGCATCACAAAACATGCAGGCAAGTTTGATCATTGCAACTTAAAAAATATTAAAGTTTATTTGAATTCACAATTTTTCCCCTATGACAATTTGAATGTGTCATTCGCTAATAAAAAGTACAGTATATTATACGATATGTATGCGAGATTCCAAAATTCATATTACGGTAAAACAAATACACCTTTACTATCACCAGAAGAATACTTAGATGGTTACACAATAGTTGTAATTGATTGTTCTAAACAAAATGAATCAGTAAAATCATCAAGTGTTGACATAAAGATTGAAATGGAGTTTACTGCAACTATACCTGCAAATACAACTGCATACTGTTTAATTCTACATGATAAAATTGTAACATACACACCTTTAACTGGAATTGTTAAGAATGTACTGTAAAAACCGGTTTTGTTTCATTCCGCGAGTATAAAAGCAGAGCGTACAGGCCGCTCCTCATCAGTTTGTTGCCTACTGTTGTATGGGTAGCATCGTATTCAATATGGCTTCTCCTAGTGGTACACCTGAAAATGTGGTAGATATTGAGAAGGAGATATCTGAGTTTTTAGATCCTCAAGGTCACCAGGAAGGAGGTGAACAAAACGTTTGCGGACAACTTCACGCCAGTAATAATGTTGAAGAAAAAGGTAAAAGAAGAAAGAATATACAAAAGAGAAAAAGGGATATTGAAGATAATATTTCTCCAAACATATTGAGTGAGGTATTTTTGCGAATATTTTACCCAATCTCTTCCAGTTTGGACAAAAGTGTTTTAATCGGTGTTATGAAATTGACAGATTATTCCCCTACTGTAATTTTAACTCATGGACCCAAAATGATTTTGTTTACGGACAGTGCTTGGGAATCGTTTATGAAACACTTGCATCTGCTAGAATGCTATTTAAGTAGTAACATGTTTGGAAGAAAGACAAGAGTAGGACTTTTGGATTCAAATGTGGAAATCGATATTATTAAGCATCGTGGTGATCATCAGCTGCGGTTTAGAGACACAACAAGACATGATAACAAAATTCAACTTAATCGAGAGGAGTTTTTCATTTTAACTTGTGCTACTGAACCAATAACAAGATATTTGAGACAACTGGTGTTTTCAAGTTCGATTATTAAAGATTATCTGGAAGACACTTTGGACAAACAACCGGACGCACCTATATTATATGGACCTGTGGATACTTCTATATTTAATAGAGTTCCTCATGAAGTACAGATGTGGAGACAATTGGAAAAGTACGCTCAACTACATAAGAAATCAGTAAAACAGGAAGAAGAGGAAGATGGAGGAGAAGAATCAAGTGTTAGTGATGAAAATGAAAACAAGGAAAATATAAAGATGGAAACTTAAATGACAATGGTTAGTTTTTAAAACAATAACCAACATTTTGTGGGGTTAGGCCTATTGGGGACGGTGCCCACGTTAAATATACACCAACGCGCCAACAACTGTACGGCCTGGTATAAAAGTAGTACCTACCGTGGTGTGGAAATCAGTTGACCTCCTGACTTCGTAATGAGCAGACGTGTGACCTTCAAAATGGACAAGGGAGAAGAAGAACAAGTAAAGTCCAAGCCTGGTATTATTGAGTTTCAAGCGTTTCGTGGTAATGATGATAGATTCATTATAAAAGAACTTGTGTTTTTGGACATGAATACAAGTGTTCCTTATTCGTTTTTATTTAAACCACCATGTTCTTATTCGTCTTTAACTAGTAAAGCCGCTACTACCAACAGATGGATTTCAAAACACTTCCATCATATCGATTGGTATGATGGTTTTACAAGTTACACGGACTTGTATCACATTATGCATCACTTTTCAGACAAGTTTACCAATATTTACACAAAGGGGCTGGAAAAGAAAAGATGGATCGAAGGATTTACTCATGTTCCGGTTAATGATGTGGAATTGGATAAGAATTATCAATACATGCTGGACACCATATGTATTTGTACAAAAAGCCCAGAACATGATAAAGATAGACATTGCGCTTTGAAAAATGCCTATAAACTCGCCTCTTACCTTCAAAGTGGGGAAGTGGGGAGTGGTGGGGGTAACGGAGAGTATATAAGTGGGGAGCAGACAGGGACCTGGCATGAGTATTACTCGAGATTCCGAGACGACAACATCTCCGAGCAAGAAGACGATCTGTAACCTGACCATGGCATCTCACCAGTTCCTTCAGACTTTGGTCGAGCAGTTCAATGCTCACTCCAAGTCAACAATATTACCTGTAAAGAAGTGCTCGGAACTAAAAGACGAGAAGCACTACATAATCCATGCTATGAAGAAGATGGAGACTACAGTTGGGGAGGCCATCTGCTGCAGTCTCAGCGAGGCACCGTTTACTCCGGGGGATGAACCAAAGTTCCAGGTGTACCTGCCCAAGAGATTCGTCCATCTTCTACAAAACGAGGATCTTCGCTCTATTCAACCCGGGTGTCTATACCTGGTGTCCCACGGCTGCACGGGTAGCAATTCTACAGAGTTGACCATCCACATCGCTGACAAGCAGCAGTGTTAGATTTAAGTTTTAATGTTGTACATATGTTGTTGTTGTAATGTTTTATAAATAAACGAATCATAAAAGACAAAAAAAAAATAAAAAAACAAAAAAAATGCAACATATCAATATGTGACAAACTTCACGTATTGATATGTTGCATTTTTTTTTTAAACTTCGCGGGTGACCTTGACCTTTGACCTTTGCATTTCACAACTACCCCCACTACCGTAATTACCCCCACTACCGCACTAGGATTCAAACCTGCTTGGATGCGAAAAACGGTCAGTCTGTTGCCAACTAGCAAACGATGAGCACCTTGTACGAGCTTTGCTTACAACGAGTTATAACTGACGCATCTTTATTCCAGACGGCTTTACGAGATAATATCCCTATAACAGTTAAACAGGATATCGAAGAGTACAAGAAAGATAATAGAGGGTATTCGGGATACTCCTGGTATAGGTTCCAAGACGGGGAAAAGTTTTGTAGGCCTTGTGGCAATGCTGCCGTCAGAGACCTTCGACGGTTCGTACAGGAAGGTGGTAGAAAACAGTTCGGATTTCTAGCACCGATGTTTAGATTTGAAAACTACAAGGACACCTGTGCTATTTGTTCCATCCCACTGTATCAATGGAAAAAGTTTAGAAGTGTTTAATTGGATCTTCCATACCCCCACCACCATTACCCCCACCACTTTTTCATGTACCTCTAAACGCTGTGCCTCGGCTTCATTTCTACTCCAGCAGCCGACCTAGCAACATCAGGATGTCTCTGAACGTCAGTTGCGCAAGTTACGAGGAGGTGAGCATCAAGACTCAGCAGGAGCTAAACGACTTGTACAAGGAGTTGCAGCTCATGGTGGCACGAGGCTACCGTATAAACGTGCAAGTTTACGCTTGCAACATACGGAACACCCGGCAGTCAAAAGAAGAGCCTGGACACTCCTCCACGGCTTCCTCACCGGCGTCGATGAAGACCGAGCCAGACAACTTGGACTACTTCAGCTGACTAGCAGTTGTCTTCCTTGTTCTTACAATAACAGAATATGTATATTTTTTCATTATATTAAAGAAGTAAAAGAGCAAAAACACCTATCTTGTTACTGACATATGAGCTCAGTAACAAGATAGGTTTTTTTAAAACACAATTTGGATGACCTTGAAACTTCCCCCTCCACTGCTTTGCTACCCCCACCACTTGACTATTGATGTACATGGCACATCACAATTGGAAACCTCATTCCATCTTCAACAGCCAAACCGACAACATCAACAATGGCAAACCTACCAACGGATAAAACATGTCCTCACGTTTGCTGTGACTTCGTCCACGAGTTGGAAAAGAGGATGCAGGAGAGGGCGATACGAAGAAAGCAGATACACTCAGAAAATATCATGATAGTCAACGGCTATCTTTTATTGTTCGGCCTTATTATGGTTGTACTTTTCATACTGTATGGCATAGTCACATGTGTCGGCAAGGTTGCAGAAGAAAACGCTCGCCACCATCAATTGGAAAGTTTCAATGTTACTTTGTAGGTTTTCCTTTTTTTAAAACTCCGTTTGGATGACCTTGAAAATTCCCCCACTACTCCACCACACCCCCCACCACTTCACCATGTTCCTGCATGAGCATCACATCAACCGTCATTCCTTGTCCGACAAGCAACCATGGCAGACAACAACACCATCAGCCAAGCTGACTCCACTACTGATGTTGGTACAAGTACGGGTTGGACACTGTCGATCGATAGTGTACACTATTTGGAAACGATTTGCGAACGGATGAAGGAAATACTGCGGGACAACCCTGGGATCATAATACAAATGAATTTAAATTATGATTGGTCCCAAGTTAGAATGCAAGGGGACGATAACAACGGTCAACAATCTCCACAATATTCGCCCATGTCCCCGATCTACCCTTACGGCGAGTCTGACGTCGATGAAGATGAGGCTAATGAGGATGTGGGGGACAACGAGGCTGAAGAGGAGTAACCTTCATTCCTTTTTTTTAAAACCCAAATTGGATGACCTTGAGAATTCCCCCTCCACTATTTCCTTTTTTTAAACCCCAAATTAAATGACCTTGAAAATACCCCCTCCACATACTTTTGGTTTACCCCCTCTACTTTTCAATACTGTTCCCACAGTCTGTAGCTCACATCATTCCTTGCTTAGCTATCATGGCGGACAGCACTCTTTCTCGAGTTGACTCCACTACGGATGAAGAATGGCCATTTTCCTGGAATGTTCATCTGCAAGACTCGGCAGAAGTGGATATGTTGCATGAGAAATTGGTGTATGTATTAAACGAAAACCCCAACATTGAATGTAGAATGACTATGGATTTCGATGCGACAGGGGTCCACACTCAACCTTCCACTTCCAGCCAGCCTGAACCTCAGCTACAGCCGAAGAACTTTACACATCTTTACACTCCAATACGGCCGGAGGATGTGGTTATCAGCGAGGCAGGCTCTACTACAAGTTATATTGAGCCAACGAATTGGAAGCTTGTTGTTGACACCTTACACAAGGTCGACTTAGTATGTGACAAATTAAAGGACTTGATGATGCAAGATCCTGGTCTTCGTTTTAACATTGATTTGTTTTTCATCTGGGGAGCACCTGCACGGGGCTCTTCGTCTGACAGCTCTCCAAGTACAACGGACGAGGAGGATGAGGACGACTAGTTATCTTTTTTAAAACTCCGTTTGGATGGCCTTGACCTTTCCCCCTCCACTGAGTTTATTTAAGGTGCACTCTCAATGACTGCAGCATCATTTCATCGCGCACCTTCACCACAGCAACATGGAGAGTCAACTCAACTACTGTTGCGAACAGAAATGTTTTTCATGGCCAAATGACATTGATGTTGCGGATGGCCTGGCGTGTAGAAAATGTGAAGCTTTTGGTCAATGCATGTGTAAGTGCAAGTCTTGGAAGAAGCCGAAACCAGAGTTGAAGACATTCCATGTGTACCAGATGAGAGGGCATAAGTACACTTGTTGCCCTGAACGTTGCATTGAATTCACACTAAAACAGCTAACTGGCTGCAAATTGTGCAACAATCATTTTGCAGGTTTTTGCAAACATTATTTAGGAGCCTGTCAGTACAGATCAACTTGGCATACAGAAGCACACACTATCAATGAAATCGCTATAGATACACAAGAGTAGTCTTTCTACTCTTTTCTTTTTTTAAAACTCCATTTGGATGACCTTGACCTTTCCCCCTCCACTCACCTTAGTTTATATAAACCCCATTTCCACTGATCACAGCATCACTTCATCGTGCTCCCTCGTCAAAGCAACATCAACTATGGAAAGTAAGCGCATCTCATGTTGCGAGCATAGGTGTTTGGAGATTCAAGGCGTCACATATTGTGCAAAGAAGCGTTGGGAGGAAGAGACGGGGACAACCTATTGCTGTGAGGATAAGTGTTTCCTCTTACCAAAGTGGCAAGTGGATGGGCTGGCCTGCCGGCAATGTGAATGCTTCGGATGTTGCAGGTGTAGATGCAAGAACCAACAGCTGCCACCACCGGTACTACAAACTTTCAAAATCTACAAATCCAAATACTTTTATACTTGTTGTCCGCAGCGGTGTATTAAATTTCACTTCTCCAATCTTACCAATTGTCGGAAGTGCTACGGACAACCTGATGGGTGGTGCACCTGTTTTCTGGACTCCTGCCGCTACAGATCGGATTGGTTTACAGATCCGTTGGAAATTGATGAAGTCGCCCAGGAAGCACAAGAGTAGTCTTTCTACTCTTCAACTTTTTTAAAACTCCATTTGGATGACCTTGAGATTTCCCCCTCCACTTCCCCATATACCTAGAGTACACAGAGCCTGATAGTCAGTCACTCGGTGGCTGTCGTGGGGTGCGCATCGGTGTCGGCGCTCCATTGTTAGGTTTTCTAGGTCACGGTAATATCAAATTGTTGGTGTTGTGCTGGTTCAAGGTCACCTGAGGGATAACCGATTGCCCATTTAGGCTGAGTCATGTCAGAAACTCGAGTTTAACTTGGCACTTTTGCCGTTTCTCGTCGAAAATTCGCTCCAAGTGGTCAAGGTCACGGGGACTCTGACTGAAACTCGGAGCGTAGTGCGAGAAACGGCAAAAGTGCCAAAAAATTTTAAGTTTCGGCGTGACCTTGACCTTAGTGGAGTCGGTGGCGTCATTTTGATGACGTAAGGGGTGATGACGTCATCAGCACGTCATTTCTGTGACGTCATGGGTGTGACGTCATAGAAATGACGTCATTGGTGATGACGTCATCGATGACGCAATCGATGACGTCATCGATGACGTCATCGGTGAGGTCATTGACCTCGATGACGTCATCCCTCAGGTGACCTTGAACTGAGCCAGCACCAACAATTTGACACTACTGGAGCAGTTTTTTGTGAACACAACTTCTCCCTTATTTATGGGCTAATTTTAACGTTTGAAGTGTTTAAAAATTCGTCTTATTTCGTAGTTTTGCTATAAGATTTTTCTTATTGTGAAGGGCACGAGGCCTATAAGTTTGTTTTTCTAGAATAAGATTAACATAAAGGAATATTCATTGAATTGCAAACTAATACAGTTTTTTTTTATAAATCATAGTATTAAAAAAAACTTTTAATCGGATTAGAATCAATCAAACTACGGAAATTTATTAGAGTACAGCGAGTAAGAAACTTTTTATTTCCAAAAAGATTATCAACCAAAGGCTCTTATACCTGTTCAATTGTTCAGTTGAAAATCAATTGAAGTTAGTGAAAATGTCCAAACTCAGACTTAATACTTTTGAAAGTAGGCTATTGTAAAAAGATTTGAACTATACTCAAAGTAATATTTACTTGGTAATCACATTCAAAATGTCTTGTTACACAAAACAATATTATGCAAAACAAAAGTTTCTCTATGTGAAACACGAGGCGAAACATAGGAAGCCAACATCACTAAGCCTATTATTTATAATTCAAGCCGACACTGTTGGTTTTATTAGTATCATAGAAGAACAAGAGAAGACAGTTTCTTGTTACTTCAGATATTTGAGGGACAAGTATCTTTTCCTTGTAAATTAAGTTTTGCAAAACAAATCGGTAAAAACATAAGATAGCAAGCGCTTTTAGAGAAAGGGGTACAAACCCATAAAAAAATTATGGTCATCTCGGGAATCGAAGCTATAAACCGAGCCTATTCCGACGTCTAGGAGCGAATAATTTGTCTTCTGTTTAGAAAATTAAATATTTGCTATTCATAATTGTCTCCAAGAGGGAACTACTCTCACACTCATACCTCTTTATTAGAATATGAGTGCATTTTATTGTAGTTTTTATTGATATTTAAGGTTGTACGAGAAGTTAGCAGTATATTACATACTTTATATATTTTACTAACAGTCAAGGATAATTAATATTTGAGATCTGCAGTGCAATGTAATACACAATCACTGTTTCAGAGGCAACCACTGGGGTTGTTGAGACGAGAATATACGAGATCCGGCCATTAATTGGAACATGAAAGGAATCGCGAGGAAGTGCGCCTAGCTTAATACTATAGTTCAATTCCGATTGGGAACAACGACTTTATACAAATAATTTACTTCAGAATATCGAATGACGACCTAAATGGCAATAATAGACAGGAGATGGGCGCTTAATAATGAACTATTTCAAAAGTGTAAAAATACTTAACATAATTTATATTTATTAGACTTTGTGTAAATGCATATCTAATGACTGCCCTACAAAAACTACTATATTGGACCTTACATAATAAACTTCAAATGATTTCATTAATAAGTAATTTAACTGGATTATAAAAATCACTATACATTCATTTATACAAATGGATGAGACCGCATAAATGTTCTACATTCAAACCACCCTAATGGCAGTTCGCACAGTTTGAACGAACTAAATTGTCATGAATTAGGAACTTCATAGATGAATTGAAAGAAATAAAGCTTTTGTTTATATTGAACCCAGTTGAGATTTAACGTGGCAATTTACTAAAAACAAACTATGATATTGTTGTTAGTTGTCTTCCCGTATTAAAAAAATCCTTGAATTCTTTGGATTATAAGCCAAGGTATAATTTAATCATAATATTCAATACCCAAAGTGGCTTAATAGATGGGAAAGACAGAGTAAAACGTTAATGTTTGGGCAGAAGAGAAAATTATAAAAGCTATTCAAATAAACTTCTTACTTTCAACCTCAATACAGTAAAAAGAAATTGATAATTCTAAAGGATAGATGAGTAGTAGTAAATAATACTTTGGGAGTATTAGTAAATAAACCGGAGTTTGTAACAGTATTAATATAACTAAAAAAGATTAAGCATGAAAAAAAATAAATCAATTCTAAAGATTAACAGTAAAGAATAAAGAATTTTTAATGGAAAAAGTCCAACAAATCGTATTGATTGTCAGAAGGATTTGATTCAGGAACCTCCAGATTACAAGTCTCAAGCATTAGCCAGTGGTCTACAGGAACAGTTGAAATAGAGTGTATTGAATAATGTGGAGACAGCTTCAACAGCTGTTGACCCTAAATGATGAATTTATTCGGCACCACTGTATCACAAGAAAGTACAATATGTCACCATCAATGTCAGTGAACTCACTGCAGACTGGGGCACGAGGAAAGCACCAACGTTTGACCAACTTGACCGTTGACCCTCACCTGGCAGCCCTTTGTATTACAATCTAAAAACTCTAGATAACTAATCAGTTCTCTTTTAATATTATTTCAGTCTTTCAGTTTGCAGTAGTGCATTTCAACTAACTTGTTACTGTATTGTATTTACATGTTTTATATTTATAATAAAATAAAACTACTTTATTAATGTGAATAACAATAACATTTGAAATAATGTCCACAATCTCAAAATCTAGCGGTTAGATTTTGCTTAAACTTTGCAAGGAAGAGCGTTTTGGCCCAAAAATAAGTTTACAAACAGCCTTAATCCCAGGAAAAATTAAAATTGGTCTCAATTTAAGTTTAAAATTCGTAATTTTTAACATTGGTCTCATGGGTTGCTGTTTTGGTAACGAAATACCAACGAAAGGTATACAAAAATACCCCCGTCGCAGCAGACCTGCGTACTCAGCGAATTTCCAATGGAATTTAAGATTATTTACTTTCCCCATAAAAACACCATAGGATCGAGTATGTAGGTTTGCTGCCATTGGGTGTTGTTAGAAAATCTAAGGTAATCAATAATTGGTGAATGTAAACACAAAATTGTATCAAACTCTGGCAGTTTTTTATTTTCCCCATAAACCCCATGGGGGTGAGTATGTAGGTTTGCCGCCATATGGGTTTTGTAAGCAAGTATAAGTTAAACCTTATATAGATAATGTACATACCAAATTTGATTAGGTTATGTTAATAAATAAGCAAGATATAGGGTTTTCTTGATTTCCCATAAGAATAACATGGAAAACACATTTTTTGATTTGCCCCGTAACCAGTTATGCTATGATAAAAATTCAAAATACCAAATTGTTTGTTTTTTTAAGCTCTTTTAAATGGTTTCAGTTAAAATTAATGAATTTTAAAAATTAAGGTCCAAAAATGCCAAAAACCCATTTTTGACCCCTTTGAAACCCCATAAACCCCCGTTCCCATAACCCGAGAATGCTGGTTCGCGAACTCATGAAAATAGATCTGGTCTTACACCTCCATACCAAATTTCATCAAAATCGGAGGTCACCTTCAAAAGTTATCAGTACCACGGACACATAGATAGATAGATAGATAGATATATAGATATATATATATATACATATATATGAAAATGAACGAATGGTGTTTTTAGCTTCTGGGGACCTCAAAATGAAAAAGTAAAGTGGTCCCGGGCTTAGGTCTTACCATGGCTACTACCGTAATAGCGTATTCCCTATAGGGAAATTCGCTAAAAAGGAACATTAATGTTTAGCATTTTTTTAAACAGCTGTTTACTGTGAAGAGGTATAGTTGGCTGTTGATGGAAATTAATAGCTTTATTACTATGACACTATATCAAGAGTGAATTAAAACATCGACGAGCAAGGCTCGGTTAACCTAGTACTATTTTACTAATTTAAGATAAATTGATACAGTTGAAAATATATGGGATGGTGAATCAGTTAATATCATTAATGTATCCCCAGACAAGTGGACACTTATTAGATGAGAATATCTATAAACCTTGATACTATGAAGAACACTGTCCAATCCCGTATAAAACGCTTGTGTTAAGTTGTTGGACAACACATTTTGTCAAGCAGCCATGTTTACATACACACTTTACATTATTGATGGACTCCGCCGGCAACTCTAGGCATGGTCGCCGTCCTACACGAGTCCCTGTGTGAAGAGTTATTGATCTTGACCCAATATCTGTAACGACTTGACAAACTTCGAGGCTTTGTGGTTGTTGTTGAACAACTATAAACCATAACCCGTTCAAGATCAAAACAGGGCCAAGGTCGTAAACAGTTGTTTTACCACTGTTGCTTCTATGATAACAGTTTTACGTTTCGTTCGTTACTTACTGACATACAATAAAAGACATCACATTAAAATATATATACTCGACATGTAATTTAAATTAATAACCTTGACATGTTTGATTGCACTATTTTAGGATGCCTATTCTAGGATTCGGTGTCACCGTATCAGTTCCACGAACTCGTGGATTTGCACGTAGCATATACGAGTGCAAATAAAACATGCATGGCGCTTCCTGCTAAACCTTTCATCAAATAAGCGTGTGTGAAACCAGACAAGAATAACCAATGGGATCTAAAGTAAATACATCAGTGTGCTTTGCTTTTAGTCTAATTCAATAAATACATTTGTTTAAAATAGAAACACTACCAGTATGGACGAAAAACCTATAAATAACCTTAAATGTAGTGTCTATTTCTAGTTAATTATATTTATCATTGTTATACGTCTGTTTAAATTTACTATTTATTTTTAATCAACCTAAAATATATTTTATATGTAAGGACTAGTAATCTAGAGTACCAGTTTATAGTTTGTTACTTTGTGTAGGTAAACATAACAAAAAACAACTTATATATATATATATATATATATATATATATATATACCTTTATAAACACATAACCCTGCATTTGTCACATACCCCTGCGTGGGATAAGTGTTCGAATATACACACCGAAATAGACATTTATAGACACTTAACCCACATTATTTTTTTTACCATCACTTATCCCTGCATTGGGTCAGTGTTGCCAACTGTTGATAAAAACCACAAAAAACAAACAATGCAAGGAAACATTAAATCTAATCCTCACGTAAAAAATGTTTAGTAAAAATTAAAATAATGGTTTTTAAATGCGAACTATTAAAAAAAAGACATAATGATGGTAAAACCGTTCTGGCGATAAAAAACGTAACAATTAGAGAAAAAGTTTTATATCTTTAGAGATACGTAGTCTAACTAAATGGTTTCGATCTAAGGAGACAAATGTTTTATTTGTTCTCTGAAATTTATTCTTAATCAAACTCTTAAGCTACTTTTTATACAATAATTAAAGCAATTATTGTAATAACGAAGAATGCAACTAGTTCACCACTTATGAGAACCTTACAGATTCGTAGTAAACTATATGTTTTCAAACCCGAGGAGTCTAAACTAGTTATTTTCGTCACGTGAAATGTTTACCATTTAGGCGCTCCGCGGGAAAAAGTCGGAAAAATTAAAATAATTAATTAATTAACCGTGTTAGTAATAAGGTTAGAGTCTATGTTAATATATAAAAAATATGTAAAATTATTTTGAACAATAAGTTTCCACTGAAGTTTGTTCTTGATCAAACTCTTATTCTATTATGTGTACAATGATTAAATCAACCATTAAAATAATAAAGAATACTCAATAACTATTACACCACTTATCAGAACCTTACAGATTAATAGTCAAACTATATTATTTCAACCCCAAGGAGTCTAAATTTGTTATAGTTTTAAGTGAAATGTTTACCGTTTAGGTGCTAAGCGGAAAAAGTCAGAAGGACTAAAAAAATTAAGTCGGCCTAACTATGTAAGTAATAAGCGTAAAGTATATGTTAATACATGGATAAATGCGTAAAATTATGGTGAACAATAAGTTTTATCTCTAAAGTTTGTTCTTAATCAAACTATTATGCCATTATAAGTATAATATTTAAATCTACCTTTAAATTGTAAAGAATACACAATAACTTGTACACCACTTATCAGAACCTTACATATTTCTAGTCAAACTATATGTTTTCGACCCCAGGGAGTCTAAATTACATAATAATTTAATTTACCACCCAAACCATCCTTGAACCTTAAACCTCAAGCGATTGTTTCAAGAATCAATAAACATATAACAACATATAAGTGGTTATATGTTCAAGTGAAATGTTTACCTTTTAGTCACTACGCTGAAAAAGTCGGAAGAACTAATTAAAAATAGTGTCTCAACGCTAAGATATGACGAACTTGCACAATAGCAGTCTATGGAGGAAAACAGTTTCATTAAATATATCCATCTACATTCTATTTAGTACAAACGTAAGCAGTTTTTTGTAAACACTACTCCTCTCTTATTTATAGACGAAATTAAATGTTTGAGATGCCATAAGATGCGTCTCACTTCGTAGTTTTCTTATAAGGTTTTAGATTTGTTACATTTGTACTCTGAAGGGCATGGGAAGCCCTTAAAGTTCGTTTTTTGTCCATAAGATTAACATAGGAATAATTTGTATTGAATTGCAAAATAAAACAGCTGTTGATAGTAAAAGAGACCAACGCTAAATAGTAAAATGCTAAGTAGTAAATTAATAGTAGTAACACTGACATGAGACAGTTAGGCCTAGAAGCTAAATATAACTTTGAATTTGTAGGCAAAGGGGCTAGGTTTTATTACCAGGTACTCGGGTAAATGCAGCGCATTGCGCTGCACAGATACCCTAGTTATGTATATATTTTATATTATTAAATAATAGCTCAAATTTGATTGTGAAAGTGACAAGATTTAAAATTCTACTGTAGGGTAAAGGCACCAGTGAGAACCGGTAAAGAGTCATCTATGTGTGTAACCAGATCCTACCAGGTCATTTGTGTCCTCACAACCCCTAAACTTCTACTGTCTTTTAATGCAAATCTTAGGAGTATTTATAAATAGTAATTATTAAAAAATAATTAGAAAAAGGTATATAAAAATATAATACCTCTTTGTCAGGCACGACTCCAGTAAGTGACCGTTCTCGACCAAGTGAGTGACCCCTTTTACCCAGTAAGATCCCGGTAAATTTTCTTACGAAAGTAATAGTTGTACCTAGCAATAAAATTTATTGTAAGTCTTATTATAACAGTGTATTGTATGTCGATATTTTGTTCAAAAATAAAAAAAAATAAAAGTCCACCACTGTTTGGCACTAAAATTGGCTGTACCCGCAAACATCTCTACTTGACTAAAGCATGTAAATGAAAGTCACTATGTTTTGCATAGACCTTTTTACTGCACCACATAGAGGCATTTTAGCCCACGGTATAAAATTTATATGAGCATGAATGGAAAAATTCATAATTCTGTTTACATTTGTTTAGGCTAATGGATAATGGGTGACCAGATTAGATGTCATCATCATAAAAATATGCCATTGCAAATTTTGTCAATGGATTATATGAGTACCTCTTACCTAAACAGTAATTGCATCCTAAATGTAAAATGATCCCACTGGCTCTTAATGTAGAAGTTATTCAGTATTAAGTGTCCAAAACTGAATCAAATTCACGAATTTTAATCACTTTTGGAGAATTCGTAAAAATGAAAAGCTATACTAGGATAAAATAAGGATAAAAGTGGTTGTGGGTAACTAACTGTTATGTTTTAGCATAACAGTGGTAAAAAAAACCTAACTGAACCTAGCATTTTTGGTTGAATGGTCCTGTCAATTTTTTCCTGTAAAATACTCACTGGATTTTTTAATTTTTCTAACCCATTAAGTGACCACCGCTGAAAATTGGGAACAAAACAAAATTTAATGAGTCTTTAAAATGTACTTTGATTCACAGAATATCATAAAATTCACCAATTTTTACAATACAATCAAGAGTTGTATACAATTTTTATTAAGTCAGATCGGTAATTTATCATGTTAATGAGAGTTCTAATAGCAACATCAGGTTGAAATGGTGAATCAGTATATTGACATTGTAAAATGTTTTTAAATGATAATGTTTCATTAATATAGGCCTAAAGCAAGGCCATAATTAAAACTTAAACTTAACGTTTGGGGTGTATTTTAAAACCTTTAATATATTGTATTTTTGATATTTTTAACTAAATATATACATTTTTATCAGTCCGGTCACTCTTTGGAATCCGGTCACTTACTGGTGCCTTCACCCTATTCAGAGTGTTAAGTACAGCGCATTAGGCCTACACTCCGCTACACATGTAATAAGACTACAAGATCGCGCCACGATCATCCTACACTCATCTTTCATTCATATTCATATTCAGGTTAAAATACCCTCTATGTGAGGTCCCTGTCTCAAAATAGTGATATAGTGAATGTCTAGTCAAGCGCGCTGCCTGTCATAAATGTCGGCATGTCCCCGTCGTGACAGATTCAAGTTCGCCGACTTTGCAGGTAGCGAGCGGTCCAGGCGGTAACATTTTCCTTTACTTGGAACAATTAAACCCTCTATCCGTCCGTTCCCAAACAATAGCGCCCAAAATTCGCCGCTGCGTCATTAGGGGTTAGAGTTGTTTTTGATCAGCTTTCTCAGTTTTCTAAACTACTGCTAATTTGTCATCTTTATCTCAAAATATTTAAAACGACAGCAAGATTTAGGTAAAGCCAGTATCCTACGTTTAAACTTAGGTAACTCATGCAATCTTCTTGTGATATTACCGACATTTCTACGAGCCTATTTCGTTCTGCCGGACGGCCCCATTAGGCTTCCCAGATTTTCTTCGGACTAAGTTTCACTGGACTGCATATTCAATGGGTGAAAATCGTGGATTTCACGGGACCATTGGGTGGCAAAAGGCCGCGGAACTGAGCGACGGAAATAAAAACAACACTTCAATAGACCTATATTTTTGCCTACTGATACAACGAATGATTACTTGATAAAAGATTCTGTTGGAAAGGGTGATTCTTGCAGTATTTATAGCATTAAGAAGAAGAATTATAATTGCATCTAGTTTAATAAAAGTTACTACTTTTAAAGCAATTTAATAATCAAATTAAATATGTAGGATGTGAAATAGTGTTTTACTTTTGGTCAAGTAAAAGCTGTCAGTGGGAATGTTGTAGCGAAGATTCAAAATTTTATTTCTCACTTGAATCATTTATTTGTGAGGTCCCCCATTAGCTGAAAGATTTAAAAGAGCGTCGTAAACTTACACGGAAGAGCGGAGATTCCCACATCTCATAATGTTATTGTATGGGCTATGATAAAGCAGTACACCCCCGCTGCAAATAGATTGGGAAGTAACTTACTATTATACAGCATATTAAGCCGCGTCCGCATTGGCCGAACATGTTCGCCGAACAAAGTTCTTCCGAACTTTTGTTTGTTTGTTGCTAACCGTTTAGTATGTAAATCATATGGCCGGTTAATTGTTCGTTAATAATGTTTGTTGATTTTTGTGTTCGCCGAACAAGTTCGCCACGAATGTTCGGCCAGTGCGGACGCGGCTTAACATATTCGTTTCAAAAAGATACATGGGTAATAGGATAAGACTTAATAACATTTTGGCCTTGAGTTTTTGTTTAGTTTAGTTAGAGATTTTCTTTAACATTTGCTCTCTTAGAAGGTGGATTATATAGATTGATCGTATTAATTAATTTAATATAATAAGGATAAAAGGATGTAATATCTGTATTCCATAGATAAAGTTCTACCAATAAAGTATAACATTTATTCAGACTGAGATATATTTTTTCAAATTTTTTATGTGATTTATATAATGTATTACTTTTATTTAGGGATAATATTTAAGAGTAGAATTAACCATAGTACGGTATTGTGCATGTTGCTTAACCAGCATCTTTAAAAGAATCAACGCTCAAATTTAAATTCTCTAAATAAAATCATATGTAGCGGAAACGGATAGTGTTACAAAAAATACCTCGGATAAAAATATTTAAACACTCCCTCTTATAACTTTTTTGCGGACACTCTTTCCCTAATCAAAGATAAAAAACTTCTTTCCCTGCTACATTTTGTGTTAATAATCAACAAGAAATAAACATGATCTTAGTTTCACTAATAATATTTATTAATTAATGCAGAACATTTCTTTGGCATCATAGCAATAGAAAACAATATTAAAGATATCTCCTATATGCTGTATGTGCTTCAGCCAAACCTATACATTGTTAAACGTAACAGTTTCAAGTATCCTGATAAATAACAACTGTTACAAATAATATTACAAAAGTGGTACAATGTGTTTACTACAATGTATGTGCTACAATGGACACGTTCACGATCATCCACCGCAAAAGCGGTTTGTTTACATTTTGCCAATCACGTGACTAATTCCAGACATTTTATTTGTGGGATTTGTCACGTGATAGGCAAAAACGTAAACAAACCGCTTTGCGGTGGATGCTTGTGAACGCCCTCAATGCAGTGCCGATTTTCGGGGGGAGGCCATTGCCTGCCGAAGTTTTTTTTTTGGGGGGGGGGGTGACCTCGCAAAGGGTTGAGAGGCGAAAAGGACGACGGGGGGGAGGGTATAAATTGCCGATCAATTATGGTATTGTTAATTTATATTATAAATAGTATTATTTTCCTAGATGAAAAAATAAGGGGGTGACAGAATACTTTGAAAAGATTTTCAAAATCAAACTGTATTTTTCTCATTGAAACCTAACCTCAGTAAAAGAAGAGGTAACCTACCAAGTGCGCATCACGCAAATAATTGCAGTCAGTCTGAGTTTATAACATCGAGACTCTTGATTTTATTTACGCTTCTCTTAAGCAGTTGTGCTAAACAAACTGAAAAATAAAGTTAATTATTAAATTGGTATAGTCTTTTTTGTTTAATTAAAAAAAACCAGCTTCAATAATAAATCAGATATGTGTTAATTTGTTGAATGCACTTAGCGGTAAAAAGCAAATCACGTGTGCCAATGTCGTCATGACTATCGAAATTAACTCTTGACTTTAAACTCCTTTCAAAAGCGAGATTTGAAATTTAATTTTTCCCCTCTAATAGGTATAACTAAGTTTTAATGTTAGTCCCTTATGGTTTCCAAGTGATCATAAATCCGTCAGATGGAGCTTCACGACCTACCCCATAGTAAAACAAAAGTAAGCGTACGGTTGGCCTACTCCATCAATTCTTAAATTATCACAGCTCAAACTTCATTCACACTAAATACAAATTAAATTGAACAACATTACAACAAAACAATCATGATATAATACTGTTCCAAAAAGAAGGCTATGACTGCACTCAACGATCTCCACCAGACGATGATCTTCACAATAATCAAAAATACCACCGTTGAAAAAGTCTCCTTCTCGTCGCTTTCTCCGTGTCGTCTGCCGCGCGCAGCGCAAAATCCTATAGCCTACTTTACGAGGAGTGTCTATGCAATGTATACAGAACCAAATAAGTAGGGACATCCCAGGTTAAAAAATTTTTGTTTTGCCCCCAAAATGAGGGTATTTGTTTAAAAAAAATCAAAAGACTAACAAACGTATGCAAAATTATCCTAGCCATCTGTTTCCATTCAACCAATCAGCATGATCCTTGAATAACAATTACGTCTTAGTGGTGCTATCTGTGTTTCGGGGGCGGCGTTCTTAATTCCCCATAAGAATGTCCCTACTTATTCGGTTCTGTATACATTGGTCTATGGCGATGTATTTTCCACTATCTTTAAATATAGCGGGTAGATTTTGTTTACACTTTGCATTTAATAGTGTTTTGGTCCAAAAATAAGTTTTTAAATAGCCTCCACCCCAGCAAAAATCAAGTGTTGCATAAAATTAAGTTTTAAAAATGTAATTTTAAACATTGGTTTATGGGTTAATATTTTTTTAACGGAATTACAAGGAACAAAAAAAATACTACTTTTAAGCCTTTTTATTGAAACATCTGTTAGACAATGAAGAGGTATAGTTGATTGTTGTTGTAATCTATACTTATTTAATATGCTAAGGGTTTTTTTGTCTTGAGAACTCCTCCTACAATTTTGAACCGATTTTCAAGTTTTTGGTGTCATTGGATAGGGCTTGGTCTGTAGTTGTTTCCGCCAAAAATTGATGAGAATCGGACTGAAAATAAAGGCGCTATCCACCATTGAAATCTCAAAGTTTCCCATTTAAATAGCATTGGGATTGAATAAAGCATTTTAAACATCTGGTAATAATCAGCTGCAAATACACGTAGTTTCGGTGATTAAAGATATTCACAATATTGGATTGGTCGGATGTCATTGATTTGGAGCTAAAAGTAACTTTTGTATTGTATTAAAATAAATTGCTCGATTTCGAGCAACACTTATACTAGTATTTACATTAATAGCCTGATTAAAATTATTTATAAACTCCCAATAAATTTAATAGCAAAAACTTCATGAGACTGAGGGAGCCATGGCCCGTTTGCCCCCTCCCCCCCACGGCCATAACCACTGACAGTCAACAATCCCGATCAGCTGATGGCATTTACAATACAGCACCAATGTCTCTGTCTTCTCGTCCCTTATCCAGTTGTCCGTGTCGTCTGCCGCGCGCTCACGCAAACTCTGCTGAATTTAAGCACCTCCAAAACTTCCTCAAAATATAGTAGGCCTAATGTTGTTTTTAATCTCAATTAATACAAATCAAAGCTAAATACTCATAAACAATGTCAAACTTTCATAAAAAATAGATAATGTTTGTAACTAAAATATAACGTACCGGTATGATTTTTAAGCCACCAAAATTTACTGCCCGAAAACTCTCGGAGGGGACCATGGCCCTCATGGCACCAACTGAAGGCGCCACTGCTACAATGTGTGTGGTACAGAGTGCAAAATTACCAGCTAATATGCAACAGTGAAATAATAAAAATAGTATAGCCGCTACGAAGGAAAAGTCGGAAAAATTCAATTTAATTCATATCTCAGGAACCGCTCGCTCGAATCTAACAATTAATGAGTGTAATGGTATGTTTTCACACCTGAGGAATTCAAAAAAAAGCAATTCCAAACATACGAAAATCGATAGTTTAGCCGCTATGAACGAAAAGTCGGAAAAATTTAATTTAATTCATATCTCAGGAACCGCTCGCTCGAATCTAACAATTAATGAGTCTAATGGTATGTTTTCACACCTGAGGAATTCAATGAAAGCAATTCCAAACATACGAAAATCGATAGTTTAGCCGCTATGAACGAAAAGTCGGAAAATTTTAATTTAATTCATATCTCAGGAACCGCTCGCTCGAATCTAACAATTAATGAGTGTAATGGTATGTTTTCACACCTGAGGAATTCAAAAAAAAGCAATTCCAAACATACGAAAATCGATAGTTTAGCCGCTATGAACGAAAAGTCGGAAAAATTTAATTTAATTCATATCTCAGGAACCGCTCGCTCGAATCTAACAATTAATGAGTCTAATGGTATGTTTTCACACCTGAGGAATTCAATGAAAGCAATTCCAAACATACGAAAATCGATAGTTTAGCCGCTATGAACGAAAAGTCGGAAAAATTGATTTTAATTCATATCTCAAGAACCGGTCGCTCGAATCTTACAATTAATGAGTCTAATGGTATGTTTTCACACCTGAGGAATTCAATGAAAGCAATTCCAAACATACGAAAATTGATAGTTTAGCCGCTATGAACGAAGAGTCGGAAAAATTGAATTTAATTCATATCTCAGGAACCGCTCGCTCGAATCTAACAATTAATGAGTCTAATGGTATGTTTTCACACCTGAGGAATTCAATGAAAGCAATTCCAAACATACGAAAATCGATAGTTGAGCCGCTATGAACGAAAAGTCGGAAAAATTGAATTTAATTCATATCCCAGGAACCGCTCGCTCAAATCTAACAATTAATAAGTCTAATGGTATGTTTTCACACCTGAGGAATTCAATGAAAGCAATTCCAAACATACAAAAATCAATAGTTTAGCCGCTATGAACGAAAAGTCGGAAAAATTGATTTTAATTCATATCTCAGGAACCGCTCGCTCGATTCTAACAATTAATGAGTCTAATGTTATGTTTTCACACCTGAGGAATTCAATGAAAGCAATTCCAAACATACGAAAATCGATAGTTTAGCCGCTATGAACGAAAAGTCGGAAAAATTTAATTTAATTCATATCTCAGGAACCGCTCGCTCGAATCTAACAATTAATGAGTCTAATGGTATGTTTTCACACCTGAGGAATTCAATGAAAGCAATTCCAAACATACGAAAATCGATAGTTTAGCCGCTATGAACGAAAAGTCGGAAAAATTGATTTTAATTCATATCTCAGGAACCGCTCGCTCGATTCTAACAATTAATGAGTCTAATGCTATGTTTTCACACCTGAGGAATTCAATGAAAGCAATTCCAAACATACGAAAATCGATAGTTTAGCCGCTATGAACGAAAAGTCGGAAAAATTGATTTTAATTCATATCTCAGGAACCGCTCGCTCGATTCTAACAATTAATGAGTCTAATGTTATGTTTTCACACCTGAGGAATTCAATGAAAGCAATTCCAAACATACGAAAATCGATAGTTTAGCCGCTATGAACGAAAAGTCGGAAAAATTTAATTTAATTCATATCTCAGGAACCGCTCGCTCGAATCTAACAATTAATGAGTCTAATGGTATGTTTTCACACCTGAGGAATTCAATGAAAGCAATTCCAAACATACGAAAATCGATAGTTTAGCCGCTATGAACGAAAAGTCGGAAAAATTGAATTTAATTCATATCTCAGGAACCGCTCGCTCGAATCTAACAATTAATAAGTCTAATGGTATGTTTTCACACCTGAGGAATTCAATGAAAGCAATTCCAAACATACGAAAATCGATAGTTTAGCCGCTATGAACGAAAAGTCGGAAAAATTGAATTTAATTCATATCTCAAGAACCGGTCGCTCGAAACTTACATTTAATGAGTCTTATGGTATGTTTTCACACCTGAGGAATTCAATGAAAGCAATTCCAAACATGCGAAAATCGATAGTTTAGCCGCTATGAACGAAAAGTCGGAAAAATTGATTTTAATTCATATCTCAGGAACCGCTCGCTCGAATCTAACAATTAACGAGTCTAATGGTATGTTTTCACACCTGAGGGATTATTGAAAAAATTACTATTTACAGGGCTTTTCCCACAGTTTAAATAACAACATCCCGTACCTAACATTTATTTTTAATTTGGAATGAATTAGAAACAACGTGGTACCAAAACATGGGGGACAGGCCGACCATCGGCGCCCCTCGACCCTGTCCCTCCGAGGGTCGACGGTAATCCGCTGTGGAATGCCCTTGACCATTGGTGCACCTCGACATCTCCCGCAAACTATAATGCCGTTTGGAAATTAAATTGATTTTTTTACATTTTTAACAATATAATTGATCCATGTTTTGCGTAAAAAGTAGTTGTTTATAATAGAATACTGTACTACTATCTCATATGATTGTAATCAAAAAAACAATCATAGGAGAATCACATTATAAACAAAATAATATTCACAGATAATTGAGTTTTTGTTGTTAATTTAGAATCTTTTATGAGATCAGATACTGGTCCAAGACTGCTTGACACTTTCTTCTCTTCATTTTTCACTTTTCTACTTTTTGTCTTCCTACCAAGAACCATAGTTAAATCTATCGATCTGAATATAAACCTAAACTAATATAATGATGATTGACAATGATGGTTACAAAAAGCATAATTGAAACCTCTACACAATCGTCATTGATCCTGAATCAAATAAATAACTGTAGCAGATATGTTACTAAACAAAAACTGCAAAATAAATAAGCAGTATAACAAAAATTAATGACAGGAGAATGACCAATGATTGTACAATTCAAACAATCTTAAAAAGCACGTGTTTATTAAACATATGTTAAATTGATACAAATATGTCCATAGTTTACTTTAACCTTCTAGCCCCTCAAATTGAATAAAAATAACTTTGGTCGTGTGTGCGTAACTCGGCTCAAACTCGTCAAATTTAAACGATTTTATATCTCAAATGTAAGAACGTATTTCACTGAGTGTTCTTAGACCATAACAAACCATTCACCTCATTTGGAACGAAACATGACTCCAAAAATAAACTCCCATATGAGGAATGCATGTGGAGGAATATCTTTTGCGTATAAGTTGAGTTAGGCGAAAGGTGAAAGTATGCTGATGTTCTTTGCGTCATTTGCATGTGAGTACCTTTAATTTCTAACATAAAACTTGCAGATCGATCAAATATAACCGCCGGATGGACTTGGAAACGATTTTATGAATTCTTTCAATATAAAATATATTATTTGTTCATATTGAGGTTTTGTAACTTACTTTTTGTTTATTTGTAAATACTGTTCATTATAATTTATTATTTTACAAAAGCTGCTTTATTATTTTTAAGTTTAGTAAGTGTAACCAAGCAGTGCGTGGGGCCAGAGAATTTTCTCGCTAAAAATTCTTTATAGTAATAGTAGTAACAAACAGTGAGCTAAATTGCAAAGTGCAAAATGCTTGTTTCTATTCAAGAAGAGCTATTTTACTTCGCTCACTCCTCTTTCAGGTGGTTTAACCAGGGGCAGGGATAAGTTATCAAAGAATGCAGGAATGCAGGGGCCTAGTATACGTCTTCAGGACTGGGGAAAACTGCTGTAATGTAATAGACAAGGGCTGTTTCATTAGCGGGTAAAACGATGTAAAAATTAGTACCCAAAACGTCATTAGCCTGATCAGCTGGTACAAGTTATTCTTATGGACATCAGATTGATTACGTCATCGGCCTGACTCAAAAGCGGCATTTTCCAACATCAAAGGAATGAAACAGCCCTTCTTTTGTTCATATGTTCTCCGCAGTCCTGATACGTCTTACAGGGATTATTTTTATGTTGTAAGTTAATTTAAAGTAGATTAAATCACACATAGACCGGCTATTTATGCAGAAAAAGTAATCACAATTCGTAGTGGTTGATACTGTGCAGGGATATGTGTTAGGGGCAGGAATAGGTTATCATAAAACGCAGGGCCTAGTATATGTCTCGCAGGGATTATTGTTGTGCTGCAAGGTAATTTAAAGTAAATTAAATCACACATAGACCTTCTTTCTATGCAAGGCTATGTAATCAATATTATTAGTGGGTGATAGCATGCAGGGGTATGTTTCAGAGGGCAAGGATAAGATAAAAAAGAATGCAGGGACTAGTAAACGTCTAGTAGGAATTATTGTTCAAATATATACCAGAGTGCACGAAACGCAGCCTACTTTAAATTTAGGTTAACTGGCAAGACGTATACTGCATTCTTTAATAACTTATTCCTGGCCCTGACACATATCCCTGTACGGTATCATTCTCTACGAATGGTGATTGCATATTCCTGCATAAACACCCGGTATACGTGTGATTTAATTTACTTTAAACTAGCTCACAAACATAAAAATAATCCCTGCAAGACGTATACTAGGCCCTACATTCTTGATAAATTGTCCATTTCCCTGATACGTACCCCTGCATACACTACGCATGATTACAGTTCCCTGCATAAACAGCTGGTATTATGTGTGAATTATTTTGCTTTAAATTATTTTAACACGTAACAATAATCTCTGCAAGACGTATTCTTGTCCCTCTATTCTTTGATAACTTATCCCTGCCTCGGCATGCTATACCCCCAAATAATATTGATTACATAGCCTTGCATACAGAGCAAGTCTATATGTGATTTAATTTACTTTCAATTAGCTAGCAGCACAACAATAATTTTCTGCAAGACGTATACTAGGCCCTGCATTCTTTGATAACTTATCCCTACCCCTGACACATACCCCTGCGTGGTACCATACGATACGAATGGTGAATACAGATCCCTGCATAAACAGCCGGTCTATATGTGATTTAATTTACTTTAAACTAGCTCACAAAATAAAAATAATTCATCCTAGACGTATAGTAGGCCTTACAGTATTTAACAACTAACCCCTGCTCCTGACACATACCCCTACATGAAATCATCCACTATAGGAATAGTGATTACATAGCCCTGCATAAACACCCGGTCTATAAGTGATTTAATTTACTTTAAAGTAGCACAAAACATAAAAATAATCCCAGAAAAACGTATACTTGAATCTGCATTCCTTGATAACTTATCCCTGCCCATGACACACACCTCTGCATGCTATCACCTACTTATAATATTGATTACATAGCCTTGCACACAAAGCAGGTCTATGGTCTAAGTGTAATTTAATTTACTCATAATTAGCATGCATTACAACAATAATCCCTGCAAAACGTATAATAGGCCTTGCATTCTTTGATAACTCATTCCTTTCTGTGACACATACCTCTCCACAGTATCATCACTACGAAAGGGTATTACATTGCTCTGGATTAACAGCCGGTCTATGAGTGGTTTAATTTTCTTTAAATTAGCTTACAACTTAAAAATAATAACTGCAAGACATATACTAGGCCCTGAATTCTTTGATAACTTGTCCCTGCCCCTGACACATACCCCTGCATGGTATCATCCACTACGAATGGTGCGATAACATAGCCCTGCCTAAACAGCCAGTCCATGCGTGATTTACTTTACATGTCACATGTTAAGCATGTCTGTTCAAAAATTAACAAACTTTAATTTTGCTTACTACACGAATACCTGTAAGACTTCCATTAAGCCCTTCATTTGTAAAAAGCTTATCCCGGCCCCTGACACTGCCCGTGCATGGTTAACCCACTATTAATGATGATTTTGTACCAAGGAAGTAATATGTGTCACTCAGATCACTTTAAATTAGCTTAAAAAATATTTAAATTCTATTAGTTCACGCTAAAAGCCTGAATAACATACAAGACACACATATCGCTAGGCCTACTTGCCACTCCCTAACCCGGAAATCATAAATTCATAGATCTTGATCACAATAACTAAAGCTTTTGCTCATTAAAGTATTGAATAATAATTTATATAATTCTATAATTTATATAATTCTGTCTTTTTAAATATTTATCGACTTAAACTAATTTATACCAACACCACAAAATAAGCTTAAAACATTATTCATGGGCCACACTAAATTCGGTGATTAATTATCACTACCACTGACTCATATACCTAAATGATATCACACACCATAAATCGTGTGCATCAACTTCAAATTGGATCAATCACTTATCCCTTCGTGGAGTATACTTGGGCCTGCCTCTTGGAAGAACTATCCCTTCTCCTGACACATATCCCTCATTGATAATACCTCCTACAAATAAGGGTTACTTAGCCCTGCATACCAAGTAGGGTTAAGTGTCAAATAGTTCGCGGTTTAGCATTGTGCTATTTAGTAATCTTCTGTTGGCAGCAATGGTAAGCGTGAAGGGGTAAGTGTAGTCACATATCCCTCCACCATCGTGCAGGGGCATGTGTCTCTGCGTACAATCGTGATGACACTTATCCCTACAATTTGGGGATTTAACCCTTCGCGAAAATGCAGGGCTATGTGTCAAAATGCAGGGGTATGTGTTTATAATGGAACATATATATATATATATATATATATATATAGGTACAGCCCTGGGCCTTTGAGATTTCCACTCGTGTGAAAGTTGTGTACTAGAGATCTCCGCAGCTCTTTGTGCACTCCGGCGTGTACTTGTGCACTCCGGAGTTCCCAAAGACGTAATTTTGTGAAAATCCTAACCTCAATTTTATATAATGAAATATACAATAAAGCACACTTGTGCACTCTCTGTTGAAAAAACTAGGGACTTTATACAAACTTGAATATTTAAGCACTCCAGTAGCCATCGACCAATAGAAATAGTCTGTTCATCCCCTCGCTTCAACAATAGTTTTTTACAATTTCTGCTTGCTTCAAGCTTTCATAACATTATGCATTATTTTATTTATTTCAACTTGAGTGTTTCATATATTTTTGACAGTTGTGTAAAAATGGGTTGTGTAAATTTATAGCAATAAGAAATATTGATCTATAGTCTAAATAATCCATTTTTAGCCAAAATGAAAATGTACGGAATACCCTATAATTCTTTTATTATTTTTGACATAAATTACTTCTGATTTAAAATAATTATTTGAAATAAGCTACGATTTAAAATAATATAAATTACAAGACCACATTTATTAAAAGATAAAAATTTCTTAAGTTTAATATTTTTGAAAATGTTTAATTTAACTAAACGTTAAACTAAACAGCATTTTAATTTACACTAAAGCCATATATGTCTTTTGTTTTTTTATTAATAACGTAATAATGTCATTTTTCCATATGATTTGCAAGTCGATTAATCAGGACATGATATGGCAGTCCTTCTTCTAGTGATGTAAAATACGCGGCTATTAAAATTATTTAAATACCTTAATTGGGTTAGTACCCAAAAGTAATAAATAAGCGGGTATTTTGGGTATTTACGAAATCTAACAAGATTAATTTATATTTACCCATGGATATGGTATCATCAGATTCGTATTATATATCATACCCAAAAACAAAAAGTGTTGAAGGGTTGCCAAGTCCTTAAAAGGTATGACGTCAAAATTTGTTCCAAGTCAATGACATTGGTTTTAGAATAGCTATACTCGATAAATTGATTGGATCTTTTAATGCTTGGTAAACATTCTGTAAAACCTTATTGTTTTATCTAGAAACCGTACTTGGCCAGCAGATGTATTAGCAAAGTTAGGCATATTTACTAATAGGGATATATTACGATGAATGTGGAAATTCTGAATTTACTTACAGTTCAATAAAAATCAAATAAAATACAATACGTCTACTGGCCAAGAACGGATTCTAGATAAAACAATAATGTTTTACAGAATGTTTACCAAGCATTAAAAGATCCAATAAATATGCCAAGTAGCTATTCTAAAACCACTGTCATTGACTTGGAACAAATTTTAATATCATACCTTTTAATCAATCAATCAATCAATCAATAAACTCTTTATTCACAAAGTACAGTTTTGTACAGAGAATGGTGTCAAAAATAAAAAAGATCGTAAAAATAAAAATAAAGCTCCTATACATTTAACAAAGCCAAGCCTTACAAATTAACATACCGTACACACTTGCTCTAACACATTACGCACATCCCTCAGCCTGAAAACAATTTATTTCTTAAATCCAAGTTAGTTCTTCAAAGGAGTACAAAACCTTAGCAGTCACTAATTCTTTCACCCTTTTGCGAAATGTTTCAAATTTGTTAATATTTTTAATATTTGGGGGCAAAGCATTAAAAAATTTATCCCATTGTATGTTGGTGTTCTAGTAAAAAGTTCGGTTCTATGTGGCTTTATTGACAAATTTTCTTTATTCTGAGTATTGTAGGTATGAATATGGCTGTGTCTTAAAAAATGCTCCACATTTTTCTTTACATAGGAAATTGTTTCAAGAACATATAGGCCGTAAACTGTAATGATTCCAAGTTTTCCAAAGTGTTCCCTACAATACGTTTCAGAAGTTAAATTTAGAATGATACGAATGGCAGATTTCTGTAATCTTAATAATTTATCTAAATTGTTTTTAGAAGTTGAGCCATAAATAGCTATACCGTAAGCCAAATGAGAATGAATCTTGGCATAATAGATCATTTTAAGCGTCTCTACAGTTACAAGATTTTGCATTTTTTCTCAACAAAAAAATCCCAGCAGAGATTTTGTTACAAGTTTGTTCAATATGCAAGTTCCAATTCAAGTGCTTATCAAGATATAGCCCCAAAAATTTAGTTTCATTGGAAATTTCAAAATCTTGATCCATAATTTTTAAATTGTAAAATTTAGGGTGATTCTGTGCGGAAAAGAACTCCATGACAACTGTTTTAGCACTATTTAACAAAAGATTCTTTTCTGCCAAAAAGTTGTTTATATTAGTCACCCTTAAATCTGTTGATTGTTCTATTGAATGGAGGTCTTTACTGGTAACTGTAAAACTAATATCATCTGCATACATGCAAAAGTTTGATTTAGTAAGAGTTGTATTTTGAGGTTCAGGTATTCCTTCAAGATAGCAGATGAAAAGAATAGGGCCCAATACTGAACATTGAGGAACTGAATATTTTAGAGTTCTCAAAGAAGATCTGGTAGTTTCTATAAAATTAGTTTTTTTTCATTTGTGTAAGTTAGAGAGACATACTGCCGGCGCCCCTCTAGTTAAGAGCTCAGCCAGTCCAGTGATGCACCTTTAATGCCATAATTTGGAAAAAAATCATAATTTAAGGACTTGGCAACCCCTCAACACTTTGTGTTTTTGGGTATATGGATATACCGTGCTAAAGTGAAGCCGGCCGCTCTCCTCCATTAGAGTGGCACGGCCGGCCGTATATAGTATAGCCAAATTATGGTTCAACCCGGAAGTAATTGCAAACTAATATATTTTGACTGATTCTTATGTAAAATTACCTGAGAAAAAGATGGTGAAAAGTCTACCTCTTTCCGAACCAGCGCTCCCCCGCTATGGCCAATTTTTCATAATGGTGGCTTTAGTTTTATAAGTTTATGCTGAATATCGTTTAAACCATTAAAGACAGCTAAATTTTGTAGATAAGTAAACTTAAGAAAATTAAATTGTGCCAATTTTGATATATAATATGTATTGGTTGTTATATTCAGGCCTACATCGGAGTACAATAATCTACTTTGTCTACCTTGTTGTGTAGTTAATCTAAGTTATTTTGTCATTTTTAACCAGATGACCCTTGTATTACATGTAGCTCAATAGGCCTCCCGCTTACGGGCCGAAGCCCGTAGTCAGCTGCCTTTACAAACTATTCAATTAGATACAATTAGTAAGAATTCTACTGTAGATGAATGACTTTGTTTTGCCCAATAGTTAAATGGAATAACTTTTATTTCAATTTAAAATTTTGTGTAATTATTGACCTCAACCTCTTACCTTCGAATCTCGAAGTGAAAACATAAGTTTAAAAAATTTAATATTAAAAAAATCATCGTATCATTATTTGTGTAAGAATAATTCATTAATATCGTCATTTTGATTGCAATGAAATAGATAACGTGTCTATAAAACAGCACCCATGT
Source organism: Neoaliturus tenellus (assembly GCA_030545055.2). NCBI lineage: Eukaryota > Metazoa > Arthropoda > Insecta > Hemiptera > Cicadellidae > Neoaliturus > Neoaliturus tenellus. The sequence goes on from JAQYXR010000952.1 coordinate 42,668, forward strand.
GTAACAATTAATTTAACTTCTTTCAATACTGTTCATCAACGTTTACACTATGAATTTTTAAACTATTCAATTTTCTTTATACTTGAAATGGCAGAACGATAGTGACGACTTGAACCATCTTGTGCTGAGTGTCTAATATTAACTATTTATTTTCTGTCATCTTGGTATGTAGCTCAGAGGTCCATTCCTTATCCCCATATTTAATAATTTATTGAGAAGTGCCGTATGTCATGTGAGATAAGATCGAACGCTTTAGTTATGTCATAAAATATACATAACTGCTCTCCCACAACATCAAGGTTGTCGTATAAGTTTATTAATATAGGTCACAGATTGCGTCAGTTGTATACACATATTTCTCCTGAAACTGAATTGTTGAGCGGAGCGAGCGAAGCTCCTATACCACACTCTGGCTTTTTATTTACAAGTACTCCTCCTGAACGGCTGGAGTGATCCTCACGAAATTTTGTTCGGTCATAGTAACCATCCATGGGAAGGTATAAATCTTAAATGGCCCAAATCGGACATAAGGGTTCTGCCCTACATCCTTTTAAAGTTACCATGCTATTTTAATAGGAGAAATATTTTATTTGGTTTGTTTACTGTGTGTTGATTATACAGCTGTTATAAGGATCAAATTTAACTGCAGACTGTTACTATCAGCTGTTTGTGAATACGGTAGTTTTATGTGAAATAGTTGTTTTGTTTATTTTAGTTGTTTGTTTACCTTTGTACGTGAATGAAATGCCACGTTTGCAAGAGGTGCAAATCTTGGACGACGCACCATTTAATATCTCTTACACATAGGATACCCCGTCGCAGAAAACCTGCGTACTCAAAAATTATTAGAGTATTACAGACTTCGTGCGAGTAAGCGCAGCAAGCAACCTAAATCTGGCGACGAGTGTGTGCAGCGAATGAGCTAACATAAAAGGCGAGTGAGCGCATCGAACGAGCTAAACCCTGACGGCGAGTGGGCGTAGCGATCGAGCTGACCCAAAAGGCGATTGAGCGTTGCTAACGAGCTCACTTGAATTACCTATAAAATATTTGCTATTATTGATTTAAATATAGTCGCTCCGCTCAATATTGCAAGCAGACAACTGCATTGTATACCTCGTTTATTGTTCAACAGTAGTTTCTTATTTTCTAAATAGGGTCATAAACTCTTCAAAAAACCATTTCAAATATCTTAGATAATACTTTGAACAACCACAAAGATTTCTTCTAGATTATCCAATCATAAATATAATGAATCAATAATTTAACGTACAGTGGCACTTCTAGCAGGCATTTCTTGTCAATAGCAACGTAAAAGAATTTAATATGGTATGTAACTATGTAATTAATGTAAAGAGCGGCTTCACTTATTAGCGTCATCTAGTTTCCGTTTTAAAATCAAACAAAAACAGGCATTGTGATGTTATTTTGATGTTAATGTGATGTTGTATCTCCATGCTTTTCTTCTGGAGGACGTTTTACGTTATTTATCTTTTCCTCATAGCTTTCTTCACATGTCGTTATTTTAACCAGTCCCTTTGGCAAAAACCTTTAATTTGAGACTACTCAGTTAATTCTACAGTTTTGTGAAACGCTCACAATTATGCTAAAAATATTTTCACATGCATTCTTAATGCAGTTCGTTAACCAGGTACACTCCGTGGTTTAACATAACCTCTTTTCGTGCGAATAGTACTTTTGCTGATGTACGGTGTTTACACTGAACAGCTGTTAACTTTAAAATCACTAATTTCCTTACCAATGTTAATCAAAAGGGGGAATTACGAACTTTAAGGGCTTGTAGGGCCCTTCCTTTTAAATGGATATTTACCAATTTACTATAGAAACAACCTCACGCCGAGCTCTATCCAATGACACTAAAATCGTCAAAATCTGTTAAAAACTGTGGGAGGAGTTCCTTGTACAAAAGACCATGTCGCGTATTAAATATATATAGATTTAGATACATATACAGGGTGAGTTTTTAATGCCCCCCCCTATTTTTTTTCGCATTTTTTAAGATATTGACTCCCAACTACCACCAAACATCATTGATTATTTTATATTATTTTTTTAGTATGGTTCACCTTTTTGGCCGCCATCTTGAATCCGCCATATTGGAATGAACTTAATTTTTTTATGTAAAGGTAAGGTTGTGACCCATGATTTCAAAGAGATTTTTTGCGTAGAACAAGGCGCCACAATCTGTTTTTTATTATCTGTTTTCGTTCTCGAGATATTACAGGTTTTTAAAAACAAAATTTCAAAATAAAAAATTCAAAAATCTCTGGTTTTATCCAATTTTTTATAAACAATATCGTCTTGTTATCACCAGATATCCCATAGTAAGAAAGTACTTCATTTTGATGGGAACTAAAGTTTTGGCCACCATCTTGGATCCGCCGCCATCTTGGAATGAATTTAATTTTTTTAATGTAAAGGTGACATGATGTAAAGGTGTTGTGACCCATTATTTTAAAGTATTTTCTTGCTTTGAGTACGTTGCCGCAATGGGTTTCTTATTATCTGTTTTCGTTGTCAAAATATTAGGTTTTTTTTGTACAAATATTAAATTTTTTTACAAAATCGACAATACTTCGAGAACGAAAACACATAATGAAAAATGGATTCCGGCAACGTACTCAACACAAAAGAATACTTTAAAATGATGGTTCACAACCCTACCTTTACTTAAAAAAAAAATATTTCATTCCAAGATGGCGGCCAAAAATTTAAGTCCTATAAAAATGAAGTATTTTTTAAACATGGGATATCTGGTGATAAAAAGGCAATATTCTCTTTAAAAAATTGGATAAAACCAAAGATTTTTGAATTTTTGTATTTTGAAATTTAATTTTAAGAAACCTGTAATATCTTGAGAACGAAAACAGATAACCAAAAACGGATTGCGGCGCCTTGTTCTACCCAAAATATCATTTTGAAATGATGGGTCACAACCCTATCTTTACATTAAATAAAATTAAGTTCATTCCAACATGGCGGATTCAAGATGGCGGCCATGAAAAAAGTGAATCATACAAAAAAATAGTATAAAGTAATTAATGATGTTTGGCGGTGGCTAGTCAATATTTTAAGAAATGCAGAAAAAATTAGGGGGGGGGACATTAAAAACTCACCCTGTATAAATAAGTACTTAAATTCCGCGAAGCCTGTTAAGCTGTTAAAGAAACGTCCGATTTTTATCAAAATTACATGAAAGTGTGGGACTTGGTCTATTTCCATTAGTTATGTCGATTGGTATTATATGACTATGTGAAAAGGGTGATATGCAGGTTAAAATTTGTCTTAAATAAGCCTAAATCCCGATTTTGGGCCGATTTTAGACAAATTTGAACCTGTATATCACCCTTTTCCCATAGTCCGATAATCCCAATCGACATAACTAATGAACAGACCTAGTTTCACACCTTCATGTCAAATTTTATAAAAAAACGGACATTTTGTTAACAGGTTTACCGGCTTCATGGTATTTAAATACATATTTATATATGTATCTTAGTAAGTATATGTATTCAGATATAAAAATTTTAATGAATGGTGTTTTTTTTTATCTGGGGACCCTGTAGTAAAAGTTAACACGGTTAAAGGCTTATATATAATCTTTGGCACCACCGTAATATGATTTTCTCAACAAAAGAAATTCACTTAAAAGCCCATAATTGAAAGTAGTTTTAAAGAGCAATATCACCCTTATTAAATATAACAACCAATACATACTATACATCAAAATGTGCACGATTTAATTTTCTAAAATTTACTAATTTACTAAACTTAGCTGTATTTTACGGTTCAAAAGATATTCAGCAAAGACTTATAAAACTACAGTCGCCATTTTGAAAAATTGGCCATTAACAGGCAAGAGCAGCGTCTGAGAGTGGTAGACTTTTCACCATCGTTTTTCTCAGGTAATTTTACATAAGAATCGGTGAAAATATATTTGTATGCAATTACTTCCGGATTCAGCTATATTTTTTTAGCTAATTTTACTAGACTAAGAGTATGGCATGGTGCCACCGCTGAAACACGGGAGAGATAGCTGTATTAAAGAGATGATTTTAATAAAAAAGAAATCAATATAAATTATCTCAATATATATACTGTAAATTGTCTTACTGTAAAATTAATTTTATTTTGTAGTATATTGCTACCAACAAAAATTAATACATGAATTGATATTTTTGAATTAAATTGTTTATTATAATTTATTGTAAAAAAACGTTAAGTTTACACCTCTTTAAGTGATGTTGAGAATCATTTCCAATGTATTGGACGGTAATTTATTGGAATACGATTAATTAATCATAATTAATATTAATGGATTAATAATAATAAAATAACCAAATAATAAGAAGTACGTAATTTAGGGTACAATAAGTTAAAACTTACTCATAAACAATTATTCGATTTTATGTTTAAAACTTACGATTATTCGTCAAATACAATACTAACAACTTAATATAGTAGACTATCTATACTAACAAGAACAACTACCCTTTAAGGTTATCAGCACAATTGGAATAATTTATTAGTATTAATAAAAAATTAATAATAATAATTTTTTTATAATTGCATTAAGTTTAGTCGATTTTATAAAATACACAGCCTTAACATTGTTATTCTTCAACTTGACGAGTAAAGACCTATTGTAGACCTAAAAATCAACAAATTAAGTGTAACCTTTTTTAAAAATCTATTCTGTCATTTAAAACAACTATTTACACTTAAACTTCCATTATTCATCGACTCTGTAGCCCCCACCACTCGGCGAGCGGAGCGGCGGCTTCGCTTCTAGCCCCGCGTGGCCACTCCTAATATAATTCCTCCAAGGTATATATAATACACAATGTCACGACCCAGGGAACTCCAGACGCGCAGAAGGTAGGCCACGACTCCATTTTCAAACGAGGAAGAAGGAAATCTCTAACACTCACATTTGTAAAACTCTATATAAGTGCGCCATTTTTGGAGTTCTCAAAGTATTACGCATGTAAAAAACTATATGAAATACAAATTTTCTAATATAAGTCATATAAACGTGGAAAATCAATTTCATTTATGAAATATTGAGCGTTCGTAGGCAATATATACACATATGGAGATCCCAAATGCCATTTGTACACGGAGATCTCAAAGGCCCAGTGCTGGGAATATGTATATAAGACCGCCATTTTGGGAGCTCTCAAAGTATGAGGTGTGTAAAAAACTATATAAAATACAATTTTCTCTATCTGAGTTATGACATTCCAAATTATGGTATATATAAGCTAGACAACCAACCAATTAGCTGTATAAGTCTTACATACGTAAAAAATCCCTCCAATTTCTGAAATATTAAGCCTTTTCATGGAGATCCCAAATGCTATTTGCACACGGAGATCTCCAAGGCCCAGGGCTGGGAATATATATATATATATATATTTTTTAATTTATTTTATTCA
>JAQYXR010000953.1:0-48052 GCA_030545055.2 Neoaliturus tenellus
CAAGGCAATATATATTGATTTAAGCAAGCGCGGGTAAATTGGGGGAATAGCTTCAACTCTCTCAAGGATATCCCAAACCAATTCCTTCACAACCCAAGTCAAATTTTAGTGATAAAAGCAAGAGCGGGTAAAAGGGAGAAGAAGCTTCGACTCTCTTAAGGATATCCCAAACCGATTCTTTTTCACTTCGAGGCAATATTTATTGATTTAAGCCAGCGTGGGTAAATTGGGGGAGTAGATGCGACTCTCTCAAGGATATCCCAAAACAATTCTTTCACAACCCAAGTCAAATTTTAGTGTTTAAAGCAAGCGCAGGTAAATCGGGGGGGGGGGGGTAGCCTCGTCTCTCTTAAGGATATCCAAAACCGATTCTTTTACACTTCAAGGCAATATTTATTGATTTAAGAAAGCGCGGCTTAATTTTGGGAGAAGCTTCGTCTCTCTTAAGGATATTCAAAACCGATTCTTTTACACTTCAAGGCAATATATATACATTTAATCAAGCAAGGGTAAATGGAGGAGTTTCTTTCGACTCTCTTAATAATATTCCAAACCAATTCCAACACAACCTAAGTCAAATTTTAGTGATATAAGCAAGGGCGGGTAAATGGGGGGAGTGGCTTCGACTCTATTAAAGATATCTATTAAAGATATCAAAAACCGATTCTTTTACACTTCAAGGCAAAATATATTGATTTAAGCAAGCGCGGTTTAATTTTGGGAGTAGCTTCGACTCTCTTAAGGATATCCAAAACCGATTCTTTTACACTTCAAGGTAATATTTATTGATTTAAGCAAGCGCGGCTTAATTTTGGGAGTAGCTTTGGCTCTCTTAAGGATATTCCAATCCAATTCCTTCACAACCCAAATCAATTTCAAGTGATTTAAGCAAGCGCGGGTAAATGGTTGGAGAAGCTTCGACTCTCTTAAGGATATCCCAAACCAATTCCTTCACAACCCAAGTCAAATTTAAGTGATAAAAGCAAGCGCGAATAAATGGGGGAAGAAGCTTCGACTCTCTTAAGGATATCCCAAACCGATTCCTTTACACTTCAAGGCAATATGTATTGATTTGAGCAAGCGCGGGTAAATTGGGGGAGTAGCTTTGACTCTATTAAGGATATCCCAAACCGATTCTTTTACACTTCAAGGCAATATTTATTCATTTAAGCAAGCGCGTTTAAATGGGGGGAGTTGCTTTCGACTCTCTTAATAATATTCCAAACCAATTCCCTCACAACCCAAGTCAAATTTTAGAGATATAAGCAAGCGCGGGTAAATGGGGGGAGTAGCTTCGACTCTCTTAAGGATATCCCAAACCGATTCTTTTACACATCAAGGCAATATTTATTCATTTAAGCAAGCGCGTTTAAAATGGGGGAGTTGCTTTCGACTCTCTTAATAATATTCCAAACCAATACCCTCACAACCCAAGTCAAATTTTAGTTATATAAGCAAGCGCGGATAAATGGGGGGAGTGGCTTCGACTCTCTTAAGGATATCCAAAACCGATTCTTTTACACTTCAAGGCAATATATATACATTTAATCAAGCAAGGGTAAATGGGGGAGTTGCTTTCGACTCTCTTAATAATATTCCAAACCAATTCCAACACAACCTAAGTCAAATTTTAGTGATATAAGCAAGGGCGGGTAAATGGGGGGAGTGGCTTCGACTCTATTAAAGATATCAAAAACCGATTCTTTTACACTTCAAGGCAAAATATATTGATTTAAGCAAGCGCGGTTTAATTTTGGGAGTAGCTTCGACTCTATTAAGGATATCCCAAACCGATTCCTTTACACTTCAAGGCAATATTTATTGATTTAAGCAAGAGCGGGTGAATGGAGGGAGTTGCTTTCGACTCTCTTAAGGATATTCCAAACCAATTCCCTCACAACCCAAGTCAAATTTTAGTGATATGAGCAAGCGCGGGTAAATGGGGGGAGTAGCTTCGACTCTCTTAAGGATATCACAAACCGATTCTTTTACACTTCAAAGCAATATTTATTGATTTAAGCAAGCGAGGGTAAACGATGGGTGTAGCTTCAACTCTCCCAAAGGAACTTGTCCAGTTTTACACTGTACTAGTTCTGTAAGGTTCTGAATTAAGGACTAGGTCCTTCCCTTCAGTTATTAAGAAATTGTTTAAGTATTCATAAGTAGACGTTGGGATTAGAAAAGACTCTCTTAAGTGACATTACACAAATTTTTACACACCTCAAATCAATTTCAATGATTTAAGCAAGCGCGGGTAAATGGGGGAAGATGCTTCGACTCTCTTAAGGATATCCCAATCCAATTCCTTCACAAACCAAGTCAAATTTTAGTGATATAAGGAAGCATGGGTAAATGGGGTTAGTAGATTTGACTCTCTTAAAGATATCAAAAACCGATTCTTTTAAACTTCAAGGCAATATTTATTGATTTAAGCAAGCGCGGGTAAATGGAGGGAGTTGCTTTCGACTCTCTTAAGGATATTCCAAACCAATTCCCTCACAACTCAAGTCAAATTTTAGTGATATGAGCAAGCGCGGGTAAATGGGGGGAGTAGCTTCGACTCTCTTAAGGATATCACAAACCGATTCTTTTACACTTCAAAGCAATATTTATTGATTTAAGCAAGCGAGGGTAAACGATGGGTGTAGCTTCAACTCTCCCAAGGGAACTTGTCCAGTTTTACACTGTACTAGTTCTGTAAGGTTCTGCATTAAGGACTAGGTCCTTCCCTTCAGTTATTAAGAAATTGTTTAAGTATTCATAAGTAGACGTTGGGATTAGAAAAGACTCTCTTAAGTGACATTACACAAATTTTTACACACCTCAAATCAATTTCAATGATTTAAGCAAGCGCGGGTAAATGGGGGAAGATGCTTCGACACTCTTAAGGATATCCCAATCCAATTCCTTCAAAAACCAAGTCAAATTTTAGTGATATAAGGAAGCATGGGTAAATGGGGTTAGTAGATTTGACTCTCTTAAAGATATCAAAAACCGATTCTTTTAAACTTCAAGGCAATATTTATTGATTAAAGCAAGCGTGGGTAAACGGTGGGTGTAGCTTTAATTCTCTCAAGGGAACTTGTCCAGTTTTACACTGTACTAACTAGTACAGTGTAAAACTGTAAGGTTCTGTAAGGTTCTGCAACAAGGACTAGGTCCTTTCCTTCAGTTATTAAAAAATTGTTTAAGTAATCATAAGTAAACGTTGGGATTATAAAAGACACTCTTAAGTGACATGACACATATTCTTACACACCTCAAATCAATTTCAATGATTTAAGCAAGCACGGGTAAATGATTGGAGTAGCTTCGACTCTCTTAAGGATATCCCAAACCAATTCCTTCACAACCCAAGTCAAATTTTAGTGATAAAGGCAAGCGCGGATAAATGGGGGGAGTAGCTTCGACTCTCTTAAGGATATCCCAAACCAATTCCTCCACAACCCAAGTCAAAATTTTAGTGATATAAGCAAGCGCGGGTAAATGGGTAGAGTAGCTTCGACTCTCTTAAGGATATCCCAAACCAATTCCATCCCAACCTAAGTCAAATTTCAGTGTTTAAAGCAAGCGCGGGTAAATGGGGGGAGTAGCTTTGACTCTCTTAAGGATATCCCAAACAGATTCTTTTACACTTCAAGGCAATATTTATTCATTTAAGCAAGCGCGTTTAAATGAGGGGTGTTTCTTTCGACTCTCTTAATAATATTCCAAACCAATTCCCTCACAACCCAAGTCAAATTTTAGTGATATAAGCAAGCGCGGGTAAATGGGGGGAGTGGCGTCGACTCTCTTAAGGATATCAAAAACCGATTCTTTTACACTTCAAGGCAATACTTATTGATTTAAGCAAGCGCGGGTAAATTGGGGGAGGAGCTTCGAGTCTCTCAAAGATATCCCAAAAAAATTCCTTCACAACCCAAGTCAAATTTTAGTGATAAAAGCAAGCGCGGGTAAATGGGGGGAGAAGCTTCGACTCTCTTAAGGATATTCCAAACCGATTCTTTTTCACTTCAAGGCAATATTTATTGATTTAAGCAAGCGCGGCTTAATTTTGGGAACAGCTTCGGCTCTCGTAAGAATATTCCAAACCAATTCCTTCACAACCCAAGTCAATTTCAAGTGATTTAAGCAAGCGCGGGTAAATGATTGGAGTAGCTTCGACGATTCTTTTACACTTCAAGGCAATATTTATTGATTTAAGCAAGCGCGGCTTAATTTTGGGAGTAGCTTCGGCTCTCTTAAGGATATTCCAAACCAATTCCATCACAACCCAAATCAATTTCAAGTGATTTAAGCAAGCGCGGGTAAATGGTTGGAGTAGCTTCGACTCTCTTAAGGATATCCAAAACCAATTCCTTCACAATCCAAGTCAACATTTAGTGATAAAAGCAAGCGCGTGTAAATTGGGGGAGTAGCTTCGACTCTCTTAAGGATGTCCCAAACCGATTCTTTTACACTTCAAGGCAATATTTATTCATTTAAGCAAGCGCGAGTAAATGGAAGGAGTTGCTTTCGACTCTCTTAATAATATTCCAAACCAATTCCCTCACAACCCAAGTCAAATTTTAGTGATAAAAGCAAGCGTAGGTAAATGGGCCGAGTGGATATCAAAAACCGATTCTTTTACACTTAATTCAAAATATATTGATTTAAGTAAGCGCGGTCTAATTTTGGGTGTAGCTTCGGCTCTCTTAAGGATATTCCAAACCATTTCCTTCACAACCCATGTCAATTTCAAGTGATTTAAGCAAGCGCGGGTAAATAGGGGAAGAAGCTCCGACTCTCTTAAGGATATCCCAAACCGATTCTTTTTCACTTCAAGGCAATATTTATTGATTTAAGCAAACGCCGGTAAATGGAGAGAGTTGCTTTCGACTCTCTTAGGGATATTCCAAACCAATCACCTCACAACCCAAGTCAAATTTTAGTGATATGAGCAAGCGCGGGTAAATGGGGGGAGTAGCTTCGACTCTCTTAAACCGATTCTTTTACACTTCAAGGCAATATTTATTGATTTAAGCAAGCGCGGGTAAATGTTGGCAATTCCTTCACAACCTAAGTCAAATTTTAGTGATATAAGCAAGCGCGAGTAAATGGGGGGAGTAGCTTTGACTCTCTTAAGGATGTCCCAAACCGATTCTTTTACACTTCAAGGCGATATTTATTGATTTAAGCAAGCGTGGGTAAACGATGGGTGTAGCTTCAACTCTCCCAAGGGAACTTGTCCAGTTTTACACTGTACTAGTTCTGTAAGGTTCTGCATTAAGGACTAGGTCCTTCCATTCAGTTATTAAGAAATTGTTTAAGTATTCATTGTTTAAGTTCTTAAGTGACATGACACAAATTTTTACACACCTCAAATCAATTTCAATGATTTAAGCAAGCGCGGGTAAATGGGGTTAGTAAATTTGACTCTCTTAAAGATATCCCAAACCGATTCTTTTACACTTCAAGGCAATAGTTATTGATTTAAGCAAGCGTGGGTAAACGGTGGGTGTAGCTTCAACTCTCTCAAGGGAACTTGTCCAGTTTTACACTGTACTAGTTCTGTAAGGTTCTGCAACAAGGACTAGGTCCTTTCCTTCAGTTATTAAAAAATTGTTTAAGTAATCATAAGTAAACGTTGGGATTATAAAAGACACTCTTAAGTGAAATGACACATATTCTTACACACCTCAAATCAATTTCAATGATTTAAGCAAGCATTTACCCGTGTAAATGATTGGAGTAGCTTCGACTCTCTTAAGGATATCCCAAACCGATTCTTTTACACTTCAAGGCAATATTTATTGATTTAAGCAAGCGCGGGTAAATGGAGGGAGTTGCTTTCGACTATCTTAAGGATATTCCAAGACAATTCCTTCACAACCCAAGTCAAATTTTAGTGATAAAAGCAAGCGTAGGTAAATGGGCCGAGTGGATATCAAAAACCGATTCTTTTACACTTAATTCAAAATATATTGATTTAAGTAAGCGCGGTCTAATTTTGGGTGTAGCTTCGGCTCTCTTAAGGATATTCCAAACCATTTCCTTCACAACCCATGTCAATTTCAAGTGATTTAAGCAAGCGCGGGTAAATAGGGGAAGAAGCTCCGACTCTCTTAAGGATATCCCAAACCGATTCTTTTTCACTTCAAGGCAATATTTATTGATTTAAGCAAGCGCCGGTAAATGGAGAGAGTTGCTTTCGACTCTCTTAGGGATATTCCAAACCAATCACCTCACAACCCAAGTCAAATTTTAGTGATATGAGCAAGCGCGGGTAAATGGGGGGAGTAGCTTCGACTCTCTTAAACCGATTCTTTTACACTTCAAGGCAATATTTATTGATTTAAGCAAGCGCGGGTAAATGTTGGCAATTCCTTCACAACCTAAGTCAAATTTTAGTGATATAAGCAAGCGCGAGTAAATGGGGGGAGTAGCTTTGACTCTCTTAAGGATGTCCCAAACCGATTCTTTTACACTTCAAGGCGATATTTATTGATTTAAGCAAGCGTGGGTAAACGATGGGTGTAGCTTCAACTCTCCCAAGGGAACTTGTCCAGTTTTACACTGTACTAGTTCTGTAAGGTTCTGCATTAAGGACTAGGTCCTTCCATTCAGTTATTAAGAAATTGTTTAAGTATTCATTGTTTAAGTTCTTAAGTGACATGACACAAATTTTTACACACCTCAAATCAATTTCAATGATTTAAGCAAGCGCGGGTAAATGGGGTTAGTAAATTTGACTCTCTTAAAGATATCCCAAACCGATTCTTTTACACTTCAAGGCAATAGTTATTGATTTAAGCAAGCGTGGGTAAACGGTGGGTGTAGCTTCAACTCTCTCAAGGGAACTTGTCCAGTTTTACACTGTACTAGTTCTGTAAGGTTCTGCAACAAGGACTAGGTCCTTTCCTTCAGTTATTAAAAAATTGTTTAAGTAATCATAAGTAAACGTTGGGATTATAAAAGACACTCTTAAGTGAAATGACACATATTCTTACACACCTCAAATCAATTTCAATGATTTAAGCAAGCATTTACCCGTGTAAATGATTGGAGTAGCTTCGACTCTCTTAAGGATATCCCAAACCGATTCTTTTACACTTCAAGGCAATATTTATTGATTTAAGCAAGCGCGGGTAAATGGAGGGAGTTGCTTTCGACTCTCTTAAGGATATTCCAAGACAATTCCTTCACAACCCAAGTCAAATTTTAGTGATATAAGTAAGCGCGGGTAAATTATGGAGTAGCTTCGACTCTCTCAAGGATATCCCAAACCAATTCCTTCACAGCTCAAGTCAAATTTTAGTGATAAAAGCAAGCGCGGATAAATGGGGGGAGAAGCTTCGACTCTCTTAAGGATATCCCAAACCGATTCTTTTTCACTTCAAGGCAATATTTATTGATTTAAGCAAGCGCGGCTTAATTTTGGGAGAAACTTCGGCTCTCGTAAGGATATTCCAAACCAATTCCTTCACAACCCAAGTCAATTTCAACTGATTTAAGCAATCGCGGGTAAATGGTTGGAGTAGCTTCGACTCTTTTAAGGATATCCCAAACCAATTCCTTCACAACCCAAGTCAAAACTTTAGTGTTATATGCAAGCGCGGCTAAATGGGGGGAGTAGCTTCGACTCTCTTAAGGATATCCCAAACCAATTCCATCACAACCTAAGTCAAAATTTAGTGTTTAAAGCAAGCGCGGGTAAATGGGGGGAGTAGCCTCGACTCTCTTAATGAGTCAGGAAGTCGGGATAGCCGGGGCACCATCGACCTTCGGGTTTGGCGCAGCGTACCGGCGCCCCATTATTGGGCGTGCAGGAACCCGGCGGCTCCTAGTTATTCCGCTTGGGCCGGATATCGGATATCCAAAACCGATTCTTTTACACTTCAAGGTAATATTTATTGATTTAAGCAAGCTCGGGTAAATTGGGGGAATAGCTTTAACTCTCTCAAGGATATCCCAAACCAATTCCTTCACAACCCAAGTCAAATTTTAGTGATAAAAGCAAGCGCGGGTAAAAGGGGGGAGAAGCTTCGACTCTCTTAAGGATATCCCAAACCGATTCTTTTTCACTTCAAGGCAATATTTATTGATTTAAGCAAGCGCGGGTAAATTGGGGGAGTAGATTCGACTCTCTCAAGGATATCCCAAAACAATTCCTTCACAACCCAAGTCAAATTTTAGTGATAAAAGCAAGCACTGGTAAATGGGGGGAGAAGCTTCGACTCTCATAAGGATATCCAAAACCGATTCTTTTACACTTCAAGGCAATATTTATTGATTTAAGCAAGCGCGGCTTAATTTTGGGAGTAGCTTCGGCTCTCTTAAGGATATTCTAAACCAATTCCATCACAACCTAAATCAATTTCAAGTGATTTAAGCAAGCGCGGGTAAATGGTTGGAGTAGCTTCGACTCTCTTAAGGATATCCCAAACCAATTCCTTCACAACCCAAGTCAAATTTTAGTGATAAAAGCAAGCGCGGGTAAATGGGGGAAGAAGCTTCGACTCTCTTAAGAATATCCCAAACCGATTCCTTTACACTTCAAGGCAATATTTATTGATTTAAGCAAGCGCGGGTAAATTGGGGGAGTAGCTTCAACTCTATCAAGGATATCCCAAACCGATTCTTTTACACTTCAATGCAATATTTATTGATTTAAACAAGCGTTGACAAGCGGTCGGTGTAGCTTCAACTCTCTCAAGGGAACTAGTCCAGTTTTACACTGTACTACTTCTGTAAGGTTCTGCATTAAGGACTAGGTCCTTCCCTTCAGTTATTAAAAAATTGTTTAAGTATTCATAAGTAAACGTTGGGATCAGAAAAGCCTCTCTTGAGTGACATGAAACATATTCTTAAACACCGCAAATCAGTTTCAAGTGATTTAATAATAATAATAATAATAATAATCTTTATTCCTCTCAAAAACATATTTACAATAAACAAGAAAACAGCTTGGAATTCCTAGCCATCTTACAAAGTTACGACGGCTAGCACAACAGAAAAAATAATCAAATGTTCATCTTTGGTCACATTATCAGATAATCGGCGGGCGGCGGGTCGCTGCAGCGTGTGCCGACTGTAGTGCGTCTTTATCATTTCACTCTTATCTTAATTACTTACTATCTACAATACAAGGTGTCCTGGTTGCTACAATTCATTACTGAATAAAAATTATAAATTTTTAATATTGCGTATAGTTACATACAAAACAGTAATTCCATTAATTAAAATTAGTTAATAATAAGTAACAGGAACTAAATTTAAAACATTGCCAATATCCCAATTTTTTTTATTGAAGTATTTCAATTAAGTCATCGATCTGATTTCTCTGTAAAAGCCAAGATTTTAGTTTAGACTGAAAATTAGCAAAATTATTACATTCTTTAATTGATTTGGGTAAAATATTGTAAATCTTTGGCCCTAAAAATACAAAACATTTTCTAAATATAGTTTTATTTACTCTAGGTCTAATCCAAGTGCTCTGAGCGGCACCTCGTGTATTATAAGGGGTTCTATTGACTTCAATATTACCACTTCGAACATAAAATATTTTTAAAACTTTATAAATGAATAAATACTTTAACGGGAGGATATTTAATTGTTGAAAAAGAGGCAAAGTGGGTTCTTGATTAGTTTTATAAGAAAGTAATCTAACAAAGTGTTTTTGTAATATTTCCAAAGGATTTAATACTGTCTTATTTGCACCTCCATAGACTTCAATTCCGTAATTTAAACGGGAATGTACAAGAGCAAAGTAAAGAGTGCGCAATAATTCATCTGTTACATAACCTCTTAAAAAGTAGAATTTCGTATATTGTTACGTAACTGGACTTTAAGTTGTGATACATGAGATTCCCAAGACAGTGTTTCGTCAATGGTGACACCTAAATATTTTAAATTTTCAACTTGATCTATTTGGGGACATTTGCATTTAAGATTACTTATACATGAATCATTCACATGGAATTTCAACACGGAATAGAAAGAATATTTTTTAAAATCAAAGTTTATAAATTTGGTTTTATTTGCATTCACAATCATTCTGTTACTATCACACCAGTTCCTCAAGATTCGCAAATTATAATTCATTCCGTCCCAAACGTTCACCCAATTTCGTTCGGAGTATCTGATGGCAACATCGTCCGCAAAAGCAGTTATTTTCCCATGAAAACGTACTAATAACAAATCATTAATGAATATAAGAAATAAGGATGCTGAAATTACTGATCCCTGTGGAACCCCTTTTAAAATTGGTTTTGATTCACTTAATTGATCATTAATGCAAACTTGTTGTGTGCGGCCCCTTAAGAAGCTCTCAAACCAATTATAAGCCAATCCCCTTATCCCTGCACAACAAAGTTTCTCTAACAAAATATCGTGATCTACAAGATCGAACGCTTTTGAGAAGTCGATAAAAATTCCTGAGGCTTTTTCATTACAGTTAATACTATCATATATATTCTCCATTAAAATACAAATTGCCGATTCCGTACTTTTTCCCTCAGTGAACCCAAATTGACTTTCAGAAAAAAAGTGATTAACATTTAAAAAGGATAACAATCTGGTTTTCATACACTTCTCTAATATTTTAGACATAATGGAAAGGAGGGCAATCGGCCTATGGTTCTCCACCAAGGAGAGTAGTGAAGAAAGGGCAAAGATGGGCCCAAAAACCCATGATTTTATAGGGGGATTTCCTATAGGGAATTTTTTTGGACACAGATTTAAAATTTTGATTCCGAGATTTGATATGTGCTAATGTTTATGTATAGTTATATTATATATTTATACATTTTTGTATAGGTTTTCGACATTTAACATGGGGTTACTTTTCAGGAATTTTCTTGGACACAACTTTCAAATATTTTGCTCCGAGATTTGATATGTGCTAATGTTTATGTATGGTGATATTCTATAGTTATATGAGTGTGTATAAGTTTATTTACTTGAGTTATTTTAAAATATCTGATTCATTGATATAAGAATTATGACTATTTGGGAATCCTAACCATTTAACATATAGTTGGTTTCCTTTACGTCTTAATACTTTTTCTATTAAATACATGTCTTTATAATTTGTCTTTAACAATTCATAGCTGTAAAAGCCCCCCTTGATAATATTTCCATTCTCATCTTGTAAAATATAAGTTATTGGTTTTGTGTTCTTAATTTCAACTATTGTAAACAATTCAGCAGTCCAATTTGGAGTATATCCTTTACTAAATATATGCTTATATTTGGAAATTCTAACAGTATCTCCCAATTTAAATTTTGGTTTATTATTTTTTAATTTATTTGCTTGAGATGATAATATTAAGTTCTTATGTACAATTTTGGAATTTTTAATATTTACTTGATTTGGTTTCATGCCAATAGACCTGTGAACTTTATTGTTGTATTTATTTATTAATTTGGGTAGTAAATCTAACCATTTATAACTGCCCTGTGCACTAAATTCCCTGAAAAGCCAAGTTTTAAGTGTTCTTTGAAACCTTTCAACAATAGCAGCCTTAGTAGGAGAAAATGTGTGGTAGTGATTAATATTTAGTTTGTTCATTAGAGCTTTAAAATGTTTATTAAAAAACTCCTTCCCATTATCCGATTGAATATTTTTTACTCCATCTGGCAAAATTGCTTTCATCGCCTCAGTTACAATTGGACCTGTTTTATTTTTTAAAGGAGCAGCATAAGCTTTCTTTGAAAATGTATCTATTAAAGTTAAAATATAATTATATCCAGAATTTTCCTTGGCATGTGACTGCATGTCTATTAAATCAACCTGCATTGTTTCATTGATACCTATTACTTTAAATGCTCTTCTAATAAAGTTTTTTCTTACATTTTTGTGTAGTTCATATGCGATTTTTTCTTTCATTTTTTATCAGATACATTTTCATCATTTCCAGCACATTTAAAATAGGTTAAATTTGCACTAATTAATGCCCCATCTGATTCATTTCTAAATACATGATTTTTATGAATGAATTCTTCACCAGACAATTTTCTAAATCCGCTAAATGAATTTGGATCTGCAATTATTATATTTTGATAATCATTTACATCCATTAATTTAAATCTTTTGGTATTATAAATAAACTCTTTATTTTTACTGTCATATTGTAATGTTTGTCCTACTGTTGCAGCATCATTTGGATCTCTTCCATTATGCAAGTTTTTTATTACTTTACCATTACATGTAAAAAATCTAAAAGAATGATCTGGATCTAGATGTACGGTTTGTGATAAAGCAGCTGCATCTCGAGCAGTATAACCCAATCTCATATTTGATAACCCTTTACCCATGCAATCCCAACTATCATTTTTTAGTTCTAGTAAATTAAACTTTTCATTACCTTGTATAAACTCATCACCTTGTTTGGTTAGTACTTGACCTAAAATAGGAATCTCATCAAGCTCTTTAGCTTTCTCAACATTATGAATAGGATGTTTTTTAGCATCCCATTTACTATTTTTTAACTCTAAAAATTCATATTTGTTATTTCCTTGAATTAAATTATCACCTTTTTTAATTAATACTTGCTCCAATGTGGGAACATCATTTAATGTTTCAGCATTTTTAACATTAGTAATTTTACGTTTCTTTGCATCCCAACTTTCATCTTTTAACTCTAAAACTTCGAATTTATCATTACCCTGAGTAAACTTTTCACCTTCTCTTGTTAAGACTTGTCCCAGTATTGGCACCTCATCAAATTCATCAGCCTTTTTTACATTGGTAATTTTGCGTTTTTTAGCATTCCAATTATTATCTTTTAATTCTAAAAACTCAAATTCAACATTACCTTGCATAAAAATATCATTTTTTCTTGTTAATGTTTGATTAATTGTTGAAACATCATTTTTATCTTCCCCATCCCTGACATTTATAATTTTTTGACCTTTAGCATCCCATAGTTGAGAGCTTCTACCTTCAGCTTTAGAATAAGGGTTATAAACTCTATAAAACTTATCTATAAACATCTTTTTAATTAATAAATAATTCCGCACTCCCTCAATTCCTCTAATATCGAATCGATTTCATTATCTACACCAGTGTTTCCAGCTTGTTTAGATAAATATAATAATCTTAATCGGTCGACTAGCTCATTGGGACAGTTCCAATAAATATAATCTATTTTATTACCTGTTACTTCTCTTAACCCTGAACCAAATAGTGGTTTAATTATATTTGTATATTTTCTATGTCTATTAGCTGATATACCCTTCTCAGGGTCATAACCCCGAAAATGTCCACTGGTAATTTCTAATATTTCTTTATATGTTTGCAAGTCTGAATCTTCATATTGTGAGGGAGTTTTTAAAGTTAATAATTCCCAAAGCCCTTTAGTGCCTTTATAAATTTTGTCATCGATTGAAATGTCATCGTTGGCTATTTCCACTTCCTTATTTCCAATAAAGAATTTATTTCCTTCTCTCCTTATACCATAAGTGGAATCTGTAATATTATTTTTATTTAAATAATTACCTAAATATTTTGAAGCCAAGAGTCCAAAATCTAATCTGGGTGGGGTTGGAGGAGTAACATTTAAAATTGGAATCCTTGATGGAGTTTTAGGTAATGGTTGTTTATAAGGAACTATTTCTACTTGTTTTTCAGATGCTATATTTTTTAACTCCTGTAAAGGCTCTATTAATGGTTGAAATGCTTGTAATCTTTCTTCAGCCTCTATAAATTTACCCCTCTTTAAGGCTCTATATTTTTCTCTAATTTGTTTAGCTGACTCAATTAATTCTTTTTGTACATTCATTTTTTATTAAAAATATTTCTTACATTTTATTAACTTCATTAGTTAGTGGGTTGTATTCAAATACTTTATCATGAATAATTAAACAATATGCAGATGTATTTGCAGGTACATTTTCATTGGTTTCAATTTCAAGCTTAATATCTACAACCCCCTCCTTAATTGACTCATTTTGTCTAGAGCAGTCTACTACAATTAAAGGATATTTATCAATAAAATCTAGTCTACTAATTACAGGATCAGGATTTGTGTTATAGTAACTTTCTCTAAACCTTATAAACATCTCATAAGCTTTGGAAACATCTCCATTCTCAAAGTCCAAATTCAAGTCACTATAAGGATAATACTCTGAGTTTAAGAATACTTTTAAATTTTTCAGTTTACAATGATCAAATTGATCCATTCTTTTACGTGCTTTATTGTCCCTGTCAGTTTGAAACCCAAATATTATATACCTGGGAGCTTCTAATGAAGATGATGTCTTTAATTGGAATGTATGCTTTTTAGTGTTGGGAAATGAGGGTAACTCATGTAATTCTAAGCTTCTGAATGCAATTTGTAAGCTTTTATTCTGCAACAGAAGCTTTTGCAACTGTAATTTTTCAGTGTCTGATGGAACTACATGAGGCATAACCCACTGAATTGATTTAAGTGTAATTTTAGGAAGAATATCATCACCTGCAGTTGGTACAGTTGCAGTTGTTAAAAAGCAGTTTAAATCATTTTTGGATCTTTTTAATATTAGTTCCTGCTTAACATTCACTAAAACTTTATTAAAATCCTCAAAAACTCCCATTAATAATTCCAGGGGTATGCATGTACTAAATTTTCCATTACTGTGAAACTTTTTTAAATTTTCATCAGTATCAAAAGCCACATTAGTTAATTTTGTTGTTTTATTGTAAGAGCAAAGTGTTTTCATTAAGCCTGTTATACCTGGATTTCTGACAGAATCTATAAGTCTTGAGGAGATCTCATATCTGATTTCATCGAATAGAAATGCAAAAGCATTATTTATTAAACTTTACCTAGATGGTAAAGTTAATATATCTTGATTATTTATACAAATTCTAATTTCATCTGAATTGTTTATTGCTAAAGTGTTATGAGGAACATAGGAGTAATTTGTAATTTTTACTATACTATCGTCGAATTGGGATTTCCCTGTAACGTCCAGAAAATCTTCCATTTTTATATATAGAAAAATTTTTAACTTTTAACCCAATTGATCGCAAGAATCGCACATTTTGTGGACTTAAACCCTTACACTGATATATTCTCATATCTTTTTTATATGACAAGTAATTGTAGTTTCTTCACCATTAAAGTCTATTGGCCTATCTTTTTGATCAGCAAATGTAATGCTCATCACATCTAAAGTTGTTGTATTTACTGGAAAATATATGATATTTCTTGGAACTTCAATTATTTTATAGCCTGGTGGGGCTTGAGGATAAAAACTATGAATAGTGTGAGATTTTTTACCATTTAGATAAGAACCATTTGCCACATTACATTTAACTCTAATTACATTAATATTATTTATGTTAATTTTTTCTGTGGAATAAAATGGAACATCTGGAGTTGAATATCCACGAAATCCCAGTAAAATAGATCCTAGGCAAGGTTTAGTAAAGTCAAATACATTACTACTCACCAGAGTGGCTTTCATAGTGTTATTATCGGCTAAAAGTATAAAATCTGGAAGCTGTTTTTGAATTTCCTTTGCCAATTCAAATACCTCATAAGTTCCCTCTGGAATTTCTATTGTGAGTGGTGCTTTGTGATTATAATAGTACACATCTTCACCATCTAATATTTCTATTTTGTCATCATTTAATTTATTAAGCTTTGGTATTAAACCCTTATATAAAATTTTTACCTTTGTGGTTGTGAGTGCTTCTTTTTTATCATTGACAACAACTTTTAAAACACCATCTAATACTTCATTCAACTGATCAATTGTTACTATTCCTTTTGGTGTAACCAATTTTTCCACTTTATATTATTTAAGTGTATTTAAAGGTTTTCTAACATTAAATATTGAATTATAACCCTGAAAATCTACAAGTCCAATAACATAATCACCATTAAGCTCAATTGGAGGGTAAAATGTTGACTTTAACTCTGGCTCAACACCTGTGAATGTTACCGTGAATGAATCCATTTTTTATTATTAAAATATTTTATAAAAACTAAACATAATTCTCCACATATTGAAGTATTTAATTTTTGTATTTGATCAGTGGTATAGTATATCTTAAAAGGTAAAAAATAATCAATAACTTCAATTGGAGGTTGAATTCCAAAAGGATCAAAATAAATTACTACATTTTTATTTTTATGATAGGCTGTCCAATGTGTCCCCTCATCATTATCCAAGTTAATTATTCCGCACTCTCTTAGTCTTGGTTTTTGATGTTTTAGCTCGTTTTTTAGAAACACCCCTCGAAAGTGTGGCACGTCTTTTGCGGCCTCTAGTAATTGGAAGTTGTCCATCTTTTTTATTAGGAAACTTTAATCCCATCCCCAATTTAGCTTTAGCTTTCATCAAATTAGTTACAGCATAAGCTGCAGCCTTTTCTGCTAAGCTTGCATCATTTGATTTAACCCTAGACCACGCCTGCTCTGCTAATTTCATATCTGCTTTGTTTCTAGAAGCTGTATCTGGATTATTCATGTAAAATATATCATGTTCCTTACAATAAGCATCTAATTTATTAATTGGAAGTACATTATTGGCTAAATTTTTACGTACATTAGTGGCTGGTCCGCACCAAGAATACCCGGGTATGTGGAGAGGGGTTGGTAGATGATTAATTAAGGTATTTAGTAACCCTTTACCCCTATATGGTTTTAGTCCCTTACCTTGATATGGTTTTAAGTATAAACCTTTACCTGATTTCATTTTTATTATATAAAAAATGTCATTCATTCAACAAAAGAATAAATTTAAAATAACTAATGAAAATATAAAAGAGAAAAAACCATTGGGACTGTTTCCGACTAATATTCGTTGCATTGTTTGTGGACCAAGTGGTTGTGGAAAAACTGTAATAATGTATAACTTAATTATTAAAAAGGAAGGTTTAAAGTTTACAAATGTGTACATAATATCTAAAACTTTAGAACAAGAAAAATATAAAAAAATAATTGAAATATTTAAGTTATGCGAAGAAATAAAGTTACATACCTTTACAGAATGTGAAATTACACCAAATGATGTTGAAAGACATTCCCTTGTAATTTTCGATGATATAAACAGTCCAAATATCGCTCCATTCTTTGCAATGGGTAGACATAGAGACATAAACTCTTTTTATCTGTGTCAATCATATGCAAAAGTACATAAATATATACGAGACAATGTAAATTTCCTAATAATATTTAAACAGGATGACTTGAATTTAAAACATATTTATAACAATCATGTTGGGAATGACTTTACTTTTAAACAATTTAGAAATATATGTCATTATTGTTGGAAAGAGAAGCATGGATTTTTAGTAATTGATAAGGAGAGGGAAATAAATAAAGGAAAATACAGGTTTATGTTTGATAAGTTTTATAATGACCAATAGCATAAGTATTTACACCATCTGACATAATCACTCTTTTATCATCGTAGAATGACAACACCTTCTTCATAGTAGTAACTGTTTTTAAATGATGATCAGTTGACTGGATTCTGGTAACATTTTCATAATGGTCTTCTTTAGTACGGAGACAGTCGAGGTATTGTAGATGTCTTAAATAATGTTTCACTGTTGCTCTGTCAGCTCCCTTGGCCTTTTTCACTTCTAATTCGCTACTCTGATTGTCCAACCATTGAAGTGGAATATATGAATATAACTTGGGCCTTAAACCACAATATTCATACATAATGGAACCATTCAATTCGTCTTTAAACTTGCCCATGACTTTTTTATTTTTATCCGAGTAAAGAAAATGGTCTTTGCTATATGCAGATGTATCAAAGTAGTCCAAATCAATTTCCTTATAAAAATCCTGGGTGTTAATTGCATATGACAAACTATCTGTGTCAGTAAAGAGGAGCTTTTTATTCTTAAATTTATTCATATATAAATAGTGAAAGTCATACATTATCACTTTACTTAAATCCAAGATTGTCATTCCAATATATATGGGCTTATCAAATTTTACGACTAGCTTTCTTAAATGAACAGCATGAAGACCATTGTCAAATTTTTTACTACAATCAAATATTGGTTTTGAAACATATTTTGTTAATTGTGACTCATCCACTAAGTAAATATCTCTAAACTTTCTTTGATTCATAATTGTTCGACCAAACAAACTGTTGTTTAATAATTTATAGAAATCCTTTTCAAAGTCATTTCTTGCTTGTTTACGTTTGTCATTATTAAAATTAATGTAAGGAGCTAGCCATGCTGATTGTTTAAATTTTAAAATTCTATGATATTTTGTAACTACCAAGCCTAATTCTTCATATTTTTGCAGTGCTTTATAATGTAAAATGTATTTATTTTTATCATTCAAGTTGGGAATCAGTTTACCATTCATCTTTTCTGGGGCTAAAGGATAATCATTATGTAAATCATGTAAGCTTTTATCATATTTTAAATCGACCTCTAAGATAAACCCATACTCCTCTCCACTCTTATTTAAATAATCAGTTTCAGTTGTCCATTGAAATTCACCAATAGGCAATGACTCACACATGGCTGTAGAATAAAGTGCATTACAGTCTAAATAAACTAAATAAACACTCTCTTTATTGGGGTCATAATGTTTACCCATGTATTTATTATTTGCTTTGGCATATCTAGTTGAAATCATGGCAACCCCTCCCCTGATAGCACTTTCAATAAACAAATGCATATCAATATCTTTAAATAGCTCCAATTCAACTTGTGTTATTTTTAAACAAGCTTCCCATGTAAAACCAGGCAAAGAATACATGTGTAAGGGGTCTAATTTATAATCACTTAAGCATAATTCTCTAAACTTTTCAAACACATCTGCTAATAAATAAACATCAGTTTTTAAATATAAGTCATGATATTCCTTAAGATTTTTTATATTAAATTTTCTCCATACATTCTGGGCATGTTCATAGTCTTCTAAAGTAATATGTTCTTTGGTTAAAGTACTATAAAATGACTCCAGAGGAGGGAGTTGTTCAGTGAATTTCTCTGGCCCAATAAAATATTCATATGGAAAAATACCTTTTCTTTGTAACAGTGGATCATTAACAAACCGAAAGCTGTCTAAATTAGATGCTAATTTATCAAGAGATAGCGATAGAAAATTATATGAGTCTAAAAATATTAAGTTGTCAATAGAAAATGATATATATTTCTCCATATCTTTTGCTATGCATGTTAATTTGCGATTCTCCTTAAATTTCCCCAAATGTTGCATAATTAAATGAGCATCATAATTTTTAAGATTGTGAAAAAGAATTGGTATCTTCTTAGTCATTTTATAATTTAAATTGCATTCATTATGAGCAGCACCTCGAAAATTACCAGTTAAATGACAGTGATCTCTGACTCTATTATTTCCTAATTGTTTATTACAAATAAAACAATCCACTGCAGACTGAAACATAGCTTCTTGTTCAGGGGTCATCATTAAGGGCATATAAACATTCAATCGATCCATAAGATTCTCATAAATTTCAAATAATTTTGTAAAAAAGACCTCCATAACATTTTCGCCACTATAAAATTCTTCATAAATGATATTTGAATCTTGAACAACTACAAATCCAAATCCTGAAGGCTTATGTTCAGAATTATTTATGAAGCATTCGAAGTCAGCATATATTACAAATGGGACCTTCAATTGAAATTTAAAATTAGTAAACTTTAATATTTTCCTTTTACTTAGTTCTACTCTTTGAGCTTCATATAATTTACAATAATCTAAATGTTTCTTGAGTCCATTTTCAAATTTAAACCTTTGTAAACACAAATAACAGTAATATTTCTTATGATCATTTTTATTTGATCTTAACATTAGTTTGTTAAAATCACGAATCAAACAATAATGTGTCTTGCGTCCATGTTGTAACAGTAACAGATTTATGTGAATATTTTTAATTTCCTTGGTAATTCTTAAAGGGTATATAATTTTATTTTGTTCTAGGCCAAAAACATTAATGCTGATATTGTTTTGAGTCTCAAATTTATGAATGTCACTTATTTTAACTGGATATTTAATCCCATTCATATTTAACTTATTAATAAAAGGTTTATAGTAAGTTACTCTTGTTGCATGTTTACCCCATTTTCTGGGATATAAAAATGCTAATATCGACCAAAGAAAACATTTATTATCAATATTTCTTATATTCAAAACAGCATGTTTATTTTTAATATATTCTGGAGTGGGTATATAGGATTTTGCTTTTAAGGGATTAAATTTGTAAATATGTAAATGCCAAAATATTGTTTTATCATAAACCCAACCGCTTCCCTCCTGTTGGAAAGATTGGATGGACTCAAAGATTTTCTTAAAAGACTCAATAATTTGTGATTCAATTTCATCTCTCTCAACTGATAAAGTTGTTACATTTCTAAAGTTAGCTATTGATTCCTTATCTACTACAGTTTGGTTATTTTCAACTAAGTATTTAATAAATTTTACTCTTCTCACAAGGACCCATTTTATTGGCAATTTATAAGAGAATAGTGCATTTTTTATTTCATGTTCAACAAATTCTCCATTAAAAACATTCAAAGTATATGGGCCTTGACAGTTTTGCACATGTCTTGAAAAATGCACATTAATAGACTTATTACAACAATGACAATATTTGTGTTCCTTTAAAATGTGAGATTTTAGAGTAGAAATATTTTCAAAATGATTATTACATATCTTACAAATTTTATTCATTTTATGTATTGTTCTCATATGACGCAATAAATTAAATCTATATTTAAAAGTGGTATGACAAATAGTACAACTTACAGATCGATCCATCCTCGATGAAGTCTGGACACCAAATGAAAAATTGTGTGACAGTGGGTCTATTTATAATCTCGGTTGCAAATATTAAAAACACCAAAATTTTAAAATTCGAAAAACGACATGAAAACGTTTGCTCCAATAGATATTTAAAATAGTCAAGGCTCCAGTCTCCAGCGCAGAAGGTCACTGTCACTCTCTCTCTTACATAATAGGTCAAGGTTACTAGCACACTGCACAGGGGGCCGGCAAGAGGCAGTGTACAGGCAGCCGGATGCCAAATTTCACACCATAAATAAATATAGTTGAGGTAAAATTATTTTCAGGTATTATAATAGACTATATGGTGGCCATTACAGCATAAATTATTTACTTTTAATATTAACATGGCATAAATAATAAATAAAAATATAAAAATTGATTTTTGACATAAAAAAGTTAGTCTGTGAGGAATTTTTTTATTTAATGGTCAGGCAAGTTTTGTCAGTGGGAAAGTTGTAGATAAAGAGTCAAATTTAATATTTTTATTCTTGACATTTTCCTCTAGAATGCTTAGTTTACAAGAAAAAGCCTTAGAACCAAAAGAATTTTTCGTGTCCAAAAAAATTCCTGAAAAGTAACCCCATGTTAAATGTCGAAAACCTATACAAAAATGTATAAATATATAATATAACTATACATAAACATTAGCACATATCAAATCTCGGAATCAAAATTTTAAATCTGTGTCCAAAAAAATTCCCTATAGGAAATCCCCCTATAAAATCATGGGTTTTTGGGCCCATCTTTGCCCTTTCTTCACTACTAAGGAGCGATCGCCCTTCTTAAACACTGGAACAACTATTGCATTTTTTAATTTGACAGGAAATTTTCCAGTTGAGAAACTCAAATTAACAATAAAAGAAATAACATTGGAAATCTCAGGTTCGACATACTTTAATAAAGCTACTGATAGCTCATCATCTCCCGTAGATTTTTTATTTTTAAGGCTTTTATATATACTCGATATTTCAAAAGATGTGGTTGGACTCAAAAAAATAGTTTTCGGTTGATATACACAGTGAGTAAGATCAGCCGACACGAAAGGAGGGAACCCCGCCCCCAGCGATAGTGCTGCAGATGCAAAATAATCGTTGAAAATATTTGCTATCGCCTGGGGGTCGGTGACCTCACCACCGTCGGCCGCCTTAATCTTAGCGACAGGGATTCTTTCCGTGTTGTCCACCAAACTATTTACTAACTTCCATTGTTCTGATGGATTTCCACTATGTTTATGAAATAAATTGTTATAGTATGACTTCTTTGTATCAGAAATTTCATAATTTAAATTATTCTTAAATAAACTGTAATAGTTATATAAAACAATATCATAGGGTCTTTTTTAACTAATATACATATTTTTTGTTTCCTTTTTATTTTATTTAAAAGTGAATGCGTTATCCAAGGACTCCTCTGCTTAGACCTTTGTAATTTTTTGTCTGCAACAATGACGTCTGTACTAGAATTAATTTTATTTTTTAGTGTAGAGTAAAAAATATCTAACGCATCGTCAACGTTAGCACACTGATATAGATCATTCCAAGTAGTTTCCAACAAACTAATTTTTAATTTATCAAAATTTAACCTTTTCTTTACATTACTATTGCCAACATCTTTTTTAACTTTATGATTAACGTTTTTAACATGTAGTGCTGTTAAACTATGGTCTGTAATACCAACATGAAATACACCAGAATAGAATATACTTAAATTTTTGTGTCTAACAAATATGATCGATTGATGAGACTGTATTATCGGTAATCCTAGTATACTTATCAATTAGTGAATGGAAACCATTATCGCACAACAAAGACAGATATTCTTCTGATTCATTTGAATCTTTCTTAATACAAATATTGACGTCTCCAATAATTACAGCAAACTGTTTTAGCTTTACTAAAACAGTTTCTAATTCACTTATAAAAATTCGCTCAGATATATCTTGTAATCTATAAACACCCAATAAAGATATCATGACACGGTCAATATGTATTTCCAGCAAAAGTAAATCAGCTGATTGAATTTTACACTCTACTAATTTTACATTGATTTTATTTTTAGTAAAAATAACCAGACCTCCAGACCTGTAGTTTTTGTTACAGCAAAAATAGGAATTCTAATTAGGTATTTTGTATTGATATTTTTCATCATCGAAAATCCAAATTTCGCTAAGTACTATAATATCAATGTCAACTTTTAAATTATAAAAGTTAACTAAAAATAGGTCAAAATTTTTCTTAAGACTCCTTATATTTTGATGAATGCAGGTCAAATTTTTTGTACAATTCTGAAAAAACATATGATCAAAACTATATGATTCTATACAATAATTCATTTAATTAAACTTCTCTTCGTTATAAAATCAAAATTAAAAAAATACCCTTAAAAATAAAATAATAATATACCTTTTTGTGTACTGCATTAGCATTACTGTAGGTTATTTGTGTCTGAAAGATGCTCAATTTTGACACACTTATCGTTTTCATCTTTTCTGACAAATACCTTTCCATTCCTGCACCACACATATTTGTAGTTCTTAGATTTTAAAGCTTCCTTCACCTTAGCTAAGAAAAGTTTATTTTCCGGCGTTAGATGTTCATTGATGAATATCTTCGACGCTCCGTTGAAACTAGGGTTGACTGCGGACGCGGCGAGGGGTCGCACCTGCTTGAAGCTGGAGATCCATTTGTCACGTTCGTCGTAGCTGCTGAACCTCACGATTATGGGCTTTGCTCTGCTCTTATTATACGAGGGTACTCGATGAGCCGCCACCACAGTCTCTTTTCTGAACTCCACTCCGATCGCACCGGCAACGTCCTGGAGAATCTTATCGATGCTCTCGCCCGACGTCTCAGGAACTCCGTCGATCTCGACGTTTTGACGCCTCGAATGTTGTTCCAAATTTCTTAAACGTCCTTCCAAGCAGTAAACAGACTTACGTAAGTCCACGTTCTCTTTACGTAATTGGAGATTTTCTTCTTCGGTTTTTTTTAATTGCTTTTGTATAGCTTCCATGAGTTTATTGGATTTATCAACCGAATCTGACATGCATTGCAGCGATCTACGGATATCTACATTCTCAGTTGTTACTTTTTGCATTTCTGCCATAATTTCTTGTTTTAGTGAATCTATAGTGTTAATAATAAATTCTTTTGACACTTCCGAGACAGTTTCTGACTTATTACTTGACGTGGAAGCAGATCTTCCCTTTTCAGTCTTACATACCTCACAAAACCAATCCTTGGTCCTTGCATTGCACTTTTTAGCTGGAGCACAGTCCACATGAATAACACTTTCACAATTACCGGAGCACTTGAATACCTTACTGAGGTCATCGCATGTAAGACGACACACGCTACACTTCGTAGACATAATGTTCACTTAATTTATATTAAACAATACACATACGAACAGTCAAGACAGGATAACCGAACACGTGGTCAGCGTGACCTTGAGGCACCACGAGCCGCAGCGATAGCTCCGCCCGCAACGGCTGACTGATAACAAATCGATTTAGGCAAGTCCGGGTAAACTGGAGGAGTAGCTTCGACTCTCTTAAGGATATCCCAAATCAATTCCTTCACAACCCAAGTCAAATTTTAGTGATAAAAGCAAGCGCGGGTAAATGGAGGGAGTAGCTTCGACTCTCTTAAGGATACCCCAAACCAATTCCTTCACAACCCAAGTCAATATTTTAGTGATATAAGCAAGCGCAAATAAATGGGGGAAGAAGCTTCGACTCTCTTAAGGATATCCCAAACCGATTCCTTTACACTTCAAGGCAATATGTATTGATTTGAGCAAGCGCGGGTAAATTGGGGGAGTAGCTTCGACTCTATTAAGGATATCCCAAACCGATTCTTTAACACATCAAGGCAATATTTATTCATTTAAGCAAGCGCGTTTAAAATGGGGGAGTTGCTTTCGACTCTCTTAATCATATTCCAAACCAATACCCTCACAACCCAAGTCAAATTTTAGTTATATAAGCAAGCGCGGGTAAATGGGGGGAGTGGCTTCGACTCTCTTAAGGATATCAAAAACCGATTCTTTTACACTTCAAGGCAATACTTATTGATTTAAGCAAGCGCAGGTAAATTGGGGGAGGAGCTTCGACTCTCTTAAAGATATCCCAAACCGATTCTTTTACACTTCAATGCAATATTTATTGATTTAAGCAAGCGTGGGTAAACGGTGGGTGTAGCTTCAACTCTCTAAGGGAACTAGTCCAGTTTTACACTGTACTACTTCTGTAATGTTCTGCATTAAAGACTAGGTCCTTCCCTTCAGTTATTAAAAAATTGTTTAAGTATTCATAAGTAAACGTTGAAATCAGAAAAGACTCTCTTGAGTGACATGAAACATATTCTTAAACACCGCAAATCAATTTCAAGTGATTTAATCAAGTGTGGGTAAATGGTTGGAGTAGCTTCGACTCTCTTAAGGATATCCCAAACCGATTCTTTTTCCCTTCAAGGCAATATTTATTGATTTAAGCAATCGCGGCTTAATTTTGGGAGTAGCTTCGGCTCTCGTAAGGATATTCCAAACCAATTCCTTAACAACCCAAGTCAATTTCAAGTGATTTAAGCAAGCGCGGGTAAATGGGTGGAAAAGCTTCGACTCTCTTAAGGATATCCCAAACCGATTCTTTTTCACTTCAAGGCAATATTTATTGATTTAAGCAAGCGCGGGTAAATTGGGGGAGTAGCTTCGACTCTCTCAAGGATATTCCAAACCAATTCCTTCACAACCCAAGTCAAATTTTAGTGATAAAAGCAAGCGCTGGTGAATGGAAGGAGAAGCTTCGCTTCTCATAAGGATATCCCAAACCGATTTTTTTCACTTTAAGGCAATATTTATTGATTTAAGCAATCGCGGCTTAATTTTGGGAGTAGCTTCGGCTCTCGTAAGGATATTCCAAACCAATTCCTTAACAACCCAAGTCAATTTCAAGTGATTTAAGCAAGCGCGGGTAAATTGGGGGAGTAGCTTCGACTCTCTTAAGGATGACCCAAACCAATTCCATCACAACCCAAGTCAAATTTTAGTGTTTAAAGCAAGCGCGGGTAAATCGGGGGGGGGGGGGTAGTTTCGTCTCTCTTAAGCATATCCAAAACCGATTCTCTTACACTTCAAGGCAATATTTATTGATTTAAGCAAGCGCGGCTTAATTTTGGGAGTAGCTTCGGCTCTCTTAAGAATATTTTAAACCAATCCATCACAATCCAAATCAATTTCAAGTGATTTAAACAAGCGCGGGTAAATGGTTGGAGTAGCTTCGACTCTCTTAAGGATATCCCAAACCAATTCCTTCACAACCCAAGTCAAATTTTAGTGATAAAAGCAAGTGCGGGTAAATGGGGGAAGAAGCTTCGACTCTCTTAAGGATATCCCAAACCGATTCCTTTACACTTCAAGGCAATATTTATTGATTAAAGCAAGCACGGGTAAATTGGGGGAGTAGCTTCGACTCTCTTAAGGATATCCCTAACCGATTCTTTTACACTTCAAGGCAATATATATTCATTTAATCAAGCAAGGGTAAATGGGGGGAGTTGCTTTCAACTCTCTTAATAATATTCCAAACCAATTCCAACACAACCTAAGTCAAATTTTAGTGATATAAGCAAGCGCGGGTAAATGGGGGGATTGGCTTCGACTCTATTAAGGATATCAAAAACCGATTCTTTTGCACTTCAAGGCAAAATATATTGATTTAAGGAAACGCGGGCTAATTTTGGGAGTAGCTTCGACTCTATTAAGGATATCCCAAACCGATTCCTTTACACTTCAAGGCAATATTTATTGATTTAAGCAAGCGCCGGTAAATGGAGAGAGTTGCTTTCGACTCTCTTAAGGATATTCCAAACCAATTACCTCGCAACCCAAGTCAAATTTTAGTGATATGAGCAAGCGCGGGTAAATGGGAGGAGTAGCTTCGACTCTCTTAAGGATATCACAAACCGATTCTTTAACACTTCAAGGCAATATTTATTGATTTAAGCAAGCGCGGGTAAATGTTGGCAATTCCTTCACAACCTAAGTCAACTTTTAGTGATATAAGCAAGCGCGAGTAAATGGGGGGAGTAGCTTTGACTCTCTTAAGGATGTCCCAAACCGATTCTTTTACACTTCAAGGCGATATTTATTGATTTAAGCAAGCGTGGGTAAACGATGGGTGTAGCTTCAACTCTCCCAAGGGAACTTGTCCAGTTTTACACTGTACTAGTTCTGTAAGGTTCTGCATTAAGGACTAGGTCCTTCCATTCAGTTATTAAGAAATTGTTTAAGTATTCATATTTTAACGTTGGGATTAGAAAAGACCCTCTTAAGTGACATGACGCAAATTTTTACACACCTCAAATCAATTTCAATGATTTAAGCAAGCGCGGGTAAATAGGGGGAAGAAGCTTCGACTCTCTTAAGGATATCCCAATCCAATTCCTTCACAAACCAAGTCAAATTTTAGTGATATAAGCAAGCATAGGTAAATGGGGTTAGTAGATTTGACTCTCTTAAAGATATCCCAAACCGATTCTTTTACACTTCAAGGCAATATTTATTGATTTAAGCAAGCGTGGGTAAACGGTGGGTGTAGCTTCAACTCTCTCAAGGGAACTTGTCCAGTTTTACACTGTACTAGTTCTAAAAGGTTCTGCAACAAGGACTAGGTCCTTCCCTTCAGTTATTAAAAAATTGTTTAAGTATTAATAAGTAAATGTTGGGATCAGAAAAGACTCTCTTGAGTGACATAAAACATATTCTTAAACACCGCAAATCAATTTCAAGTGATTTAATCAAGTGTGGATAAATGGTTGGAGTAGCTTCGACTCTCTTAAGGATATCCCAAACAGATTCTTTTACACTTCAAGGCAATATTTATTCATTTAAGCAAGCGCGTTTAAATGGGGGGAGTTGCTTTCGACTCTCTCAATAATATTCCAAACCAATTCCCTCACAACCCAAGTCAAATTTTAGTGATATAAGCAAGCGCGGGTAAATGGGGGAAGTGGCTTCGACTCTCTTAAGGATATCAAAAACCGATTCTTTTACACTTCAAGGCAATACTTATTGATTTAAGCAAGCCCGGGTAAATTGAGGGAGGAGCTTCGACTCTCTTAAAGATATCCCAAACCGATTCTTTTACGATTCAATGCAATATTTATTGATTTAAGCAAGCGTGGGTAAACGGTAGGTGTAGCTTCAACTCTCCCAAGGGAACTTGTCCAGTTTTACACTGTACTACTTCTGTAAGGTTCTGAATTAAGGACTAGGTCCTTCCCTTCAGTTATTAAAAATTGTTTAAGTATTCATAAGTAAACGTTGGGATCAGAAAAGACTCTCTTGAGTGACATGAAACATATTCTTAAACACCGCAAATCAATTTCAAGTGATTTAATCAAGTGTGGGTAAATGTTTGGAGTAGCTTCGACTCTCTTAAGGATATCCCAAACCGATTCTTTTTCACTTCAAGGCAATATTTATTGATTTAAGCAAGCGCGGGTAAATTGGGGGAATAGCTTAGACTCTCTCAAGGATATCCCAAAAAAATTCCTTCACAACCCAAGTCAAATTTTAGTGATAAAAGCAAGCACGGGTAAATGAGGGGAGAAGCTTCGACTCTCTTAAGGATATCCCAAACCGATTCTTTTTCACTTCAAGGCAATATTTATTGATTTAAGCAAGCAGGGTAAATTGGGGGAGTAGCTTCGACTCTCTCCCAAACCAATTCCTTCACAACCCAAGTCAAATTTTAGTGATAAAAGCAAGCGCGGGTAAATGGGGGGAGAAGCTTCGACTCTCTTAAGGATATCCCAAACCGATTCTTTTTCACTTCAAGGCAATATTTATTGATTTAAGCTAGCGCGGCTTAATTTTGGGAACAGCTTCGGCTCTCGTAAGGATATTCCAAACCATATCCTTCACAACCCAAGTCAATTTCAAGTGATTTAAGCAAGCGCGGGTAAATGGTTGGAGTGGCTTCGACGATTCTTTTACACTTCAAGGCAATATTTATTGATTTAAGCAAGCGCGGCTTAATTTTGGGAGTAGCTTCGGCTCTCTTAAGGATATCCCAAACCAATTCCTTCACAACCCAAGTCAAATTTTAGTGATAAAAGCAAGCTCGGGTAAATTGGGTAGTAGCTTTGACTCTCTTAAGGATGTCCCAAACCGATTCTTTTACACTTCAAGGCAATATTTATTCATTTAAGCAAGCGCGAGTAAATGGGGGAGTTGCTTTCGACTCTCTTAATAATATTCCAAACCAATTCCCTCAAAACCCAAGTCAAATTTTAGTGATATAAGCAAGCGCAGGTAAATAGGCCGAGTGGCTTCGACTCTCTTAAGGATATCAAAAACCGATTCTTTTACACTTAAGGCAAAATATATTGATTTAAGCAAGCGCGGGCTAATTTTGGGAGTAGCTTCGGCTCTCTTAAGGGTATTCCAAACCATTTCCTTCACAACCCATGTCAATTTCAAGTGATTTAAGCAAGCGCGGCTAAATAGGGGAAGAAGCTTCGACACTCTTAAGGATATCCCAAACCGATTCTTTTTCACTTCAAGGCAATATTTATTGATTTAAACAAGCGCGGGTAAATTGGGGGAGTAGCTCCGACTCTCTTAAGGATATCCCAAATCAATTCCTTCACAACCCAAGTCAAATTTTAGTGATAAATGCAAGCGCGGGTAAATGGGGGGAGTAGCTTCGACTCTCTTAAAGATATCCCAAACGAATTCCTCCACAACCCAAGTCAAATTTTAGTGTTTAAAGCAAGCAAGGGTAAATCGGGGGGGGGGGGTAATTTCGTTTCTCTTAAGCATATCCAAAACCGATTCTCTTACACTTCAAGGCAATATTTATTGATTTAAGCAAGCGCGGCTTAATTTTGGGAGTAGCTTCGGCTCTCTTAAGGATATTTTAGACCAATCCATCACAATCCAAATAAATTTCAAGTGATTTAAGCAAGCGCGGGTAAATGGTTGGAGTAGCTTCGACTCTCTTAAGGATATCCCAAACCAATTCCTTCACAACCTAAGTCAAATTTTAGTGATAAAAGCAAGTGCGGGTAAATGGGGGAAGAAGCTTCGACTCTTTTATGGATATCCCAAACCGATTCCTTTACACTTCAAGGCAATATTTATTGTTTAAAGCAAGCGCGGGTAAATTGGGGGAGTAGCTTCGACTCTCTTAAGGATATCCCAAACCGATTCTTTTACACTTCAAGGCAATATATATTCATTTAATCAAGCAAGGGTAAATGGGGGGAGTTGCTTTCGACTCTCTTAATAATATTCCAAACCAATTCCAACACAACCTAAGTCAAATTTTAGTGATATAAGCAAGCGCGGGTAAATGGGGGGAGTGGCTTCGACTCTATTAAGGATATCAAAAACCGATTCTTTTGCACTTCAAGGCAAAATATATTGATTTAAGCAAACGCGGGCTAATTTTGGGAGTAGCTTCGACTCTATTAAGGATATCCCAAACCGATTCCTTTACACTTCAAAGCAATATTTATTGATTTAAGCAAGCGCCGGTAAATGGAGAGAGTTGCTTTCGACTCTCTTAAGGATATTCCAAACCAATTACCTCGCAACCCAAGTCAAATTTTAGTGATATGAGCAAGCGCGGGTAAATGGGGGGAGTAGCTTCGACTCTCTTAAGGATATCACAAACCGATTATTTAACACTTCAAGGCAATATTTATTGATTTAAGCAAGCGCGGGTAAATGTTGGCAATTCCTTCACAACCTAAGTCAACTTTTAGTGATATAAGCAAGCGCGAGTAAATGGGGGGAGTAGCTTTGACTCTCTTAAGGATGTCCCAAACCGATTCTTTTACACTTCAAGGCGATATTTATTGATTTAAGCAAGCGTGGGTAAACGATGTGTGTAGCTTCAACTCTCCCAAGGGAACCTGTCCAGTTTTACACTGTACTAGTTCTGTAAGGTTCTGCATTAAGGACTAGGTCCTTCCATTCAGTTATTAAGAAATTGTTTAAGTATTCATATTTTAACGTTTTGATTAGAAAAGACCCTCTTAAGTGACATGACGCAAATTTTTACACACCTCAAATCAATTTCAATGATTTAAGCAAGCGCGGGTAAATAGGGGGAAGAAGCTTCGACTCTCTTAAGAATATCCCAATCCAATTCCTTCACAAACCAAGTCAAATTTTAGTGATATAAGCAAGCATAGGTAAATGGGGTTAGTAGATTTGACTCTCTTAAAGATATCCCAAACCGATTCTTTTACACTTCAAGGCAATATTTATTGATTTAAGCAAGCGTGGGTAAACGGTGGGTGTAGCTTCAACTCTCTCAAGGGAATTTGTCCAGTTTTACACTGTACTAGTTCTAAAAGGTTCTGCAACAAGGACTAGGTCCTTCCCTTCAGTTATTAAAAAATTGTTTAAGTATTAATAAGTAAATGTTGGGATCAGAAAAGACTCTCTTGAGTGACATAAAACATATTCTTAAACACCGCAAATCAATTTCAAGTAATTTAATCAAGTGTGGATAAATGGTTGGAGTAGCTTCGACTCTCTTAAGGATATCCCAAACCGATTCTTTTTCACTTCAAGGCAATATTTATTGATTTAAGCAAGCGCGGGTAAATTGGGGGAGTAGCTTCGACTCTCTCCCAAACCAATTCCTTCACAACCCAAGTCAAATTTTAGTGATAAAAGCAAGCGCGGGTAAATGGGGGGAGAAGCTTCGACTCTCTTAAGGATATCCCAAACCGATTCTTTTTCACTTCAAGGCAATATTTATTGATTTAAGCTAGCGCGGCTTAATTTTGGGAACAGCTTCGGCTCTCGTAAGGATATTCCAAACCATATCCTTCACAACCCAAGTCAATTTCAAGTGATTTAAGCAAGCGCGGGTAAATGGTTGGAGTGGCTTCGACGATTCTTTTACACTTCAAGGCAATATTTATTGATTTAAGCAAGCGCGGCTTAATTTTGGGAGTAGCTTCGGCTCTCTTAAGGATATCCCAAACCAATTCCTTCACAACCCAAGTCAAATTTTAGTGATAAAAGCAAGCTCGGGTAAATTGGGTAGTAGCTTTGACTCTCTTAAGGATGTCCCAAACCGATTCTTTTACACTTCAAGGCAATATTTATTCATTTAAGCAAGCGCGAGTAAATGGGGGAGTTGCTTTCGACTCTCTTAATAATATTCCAAACCAATTCCCTCAAAACCCAAGTCAAATTTTAGTGATATAAGCAAGCGCAGGTAAATGGGCCGAGTGGCTTCGACTCTCTTAAGGATATCAAAAACCGATTCTTTTACACTTAAGGCAAAATATATTGATTTAAGCAAGCGCGGGCTAATTTTGGGAGTAGCTTCGGCTCTCTTAAGGGTATTCCAAACCATTTCCTTCACAACCCATGTCAATTTCAAGTGATTTAAGCAAGCGTGGCTAAATAGGGGAAGAAGCTTCGACACTCTTAAGGATATCCCAAACCGATTCTTTTCCACTTCAAGGCAATATTTATTGATTTAAACAAGCGCGGGTAAATTGGGAGAGTAGCTTCGACTCTCTTAAGGATATCCCAAATCAATTCCTTCACAACCCAAGTCAAATTTTAGTGATAAAAGCAAGCGCGGGTAAATGGGGGGAGTAGCTTCGACTCTCTTAACGATATCCCAAACGAATTCCTCCACAACCCAAGTCAAATTTTAGTGTTTAAACAAGCGCGGGTAAATCGGGGGGGGGGGGTAATTTTGTCTCTCTTAAGCATATCCAAAACCGATTCTCTTACACTTCAAGGCAATATTTATTGATTTAAGCAAGCGCGGCTTAATTTTGGGAGTAGCTTCGGCTCTCTTAAGGATATCCCAAACCGATTCTTTTACACTTCAAGGCAATATATATTCATTTAATCAAGCAAGGGTAAATGGGGGGAGTTGCTTTCGACTCTCTTAATAATATTCCAAACCAATTCCAACACAACCTAAGTCAAATTTTAGTGATATAAGCAAGCGCGGGTAAATGGGGGGAGTGGCTTCGACTCTATTAAGGATATCAAAAAGCGATTCTTTTGTACTTCAAGGCAAAATATATTGATTTAAGCAAACGCGGGCTAATTTTGGGAGTAGCTTCGACTCTATTAAGGATATCCCAAACCGTATCCTTTACACTTCAAGGCAATATTTATTGATTTAAGCAAGCGCCGGTAAATGGAGAGAGTTGCTTTCGACTCTCTTAAGGATATTCCAAACCAATTACCTCGCAACCCAAGTCAAATTTTAGTGATATGAGCAAGCGCGGGTAAATGGGGGGAGTAGCTTCGACTCTCTTAAGGATATCACAAACCGATTCTTTAACACTTCAAGGCAATATTTATTGATTTAAGCAAGCGCGGGTAAATGTTGGCAATTCCTTCACAACCTAAGTCAAATTTTAGTGATATAAGCAAGCGCGAGTAAATGGGGGGGAGTAGCTTTGACTCTCTTAAGGATGTCCCAAACC
This sequence comes from Neoaliturus tenellus, assembly GCA_030545055.2. NCBI lineage: Eukaryota > Metazoa > Arthropoda > Insecta > Hemiptera > Cicadellidae > Neoaliturus > Neoaliturus tenellus. The sequence goes on from JAQYXR010000953.1 coordinate 33,245, forward strand.
GATTCTTTTACACTTCAAGGCGATATTTATTGATTTAAGCAAGCGTGGGTAAACGATTGGTGTAGCTTCAACTCTCCCAAGGGAACTTGTCCAGTTTTACACTGTACTAGTTCTGTAAGGTTCTGCATTAAGGACTAGGTCCTTCCATTCAGTTATTAAGAAATTGTTTAAGTATTCATATTTTAACGTTGGGATTAGAAAAGACCCTCTTAAGTGACATGACGCAAATTTTTACACACCTCAAATCAATTTCAATGATTTAAGCAAGCGCGGGTAAATAGGGGGAAGAAGCTTCGACTCTCTTAAGGATATCCCAATCCAATTCCTTCACAAACCAAGTCAAATTTTAGTGATATAAGCAAGCATAGGTAAATGGGGTTAGTAGATTTGACTCTCTTAAAGATATCCCAAACCGATTCTTATACACTTCAAGGCAATATTTATTGATTTAAGCAAGCGTGGGTAAACGGTGGGTGTAGCTTCAACTCTCTCAAGGGAACTTGTCCAGTTTTACACTGTACTAGTTCTAAAAGGTTCTGCAACAAGGACTAGGTCCTTCCCTTCAGTTATTAAAAAATTGTTTAAGTATTAATAAGTAAATGTTGGGATCAGAAAAGACTCTCTTGAGTGACATAAAACATATTCTTAAACACCGCAAATCAATTTCAAGTGATTTAATCAAGTGTGGATAAATGGTTGGAGTAGCTTCGACTCTCTTAAGGATATCCCAAACAGATTCTTTTACACTTCAAGGCAATATTTATTCATTTAAGCAAGCGCCAGTAAATGGGGGAGTTGCTTTCGACTCTCTTAATAATATTCCAAACCAATTCCCTCAAAACCCAAGTCAAATTTTAGTGATATAAGCAAGCGCAGGTAAATGGGCCGAGTGGCTTCGACTCTCTTAAGGATATCAAAAACCGATTCTTTTACACTTAAGGCAAAATATATTGATTTAAGCAAGCGCGGGCTAATTTTGGGAGTAGCTTCGGCTCTCTTAAGGGTATTCCAAACCATTTCCTTCACAACCCATGTCAATTTCAAGTGATTTAAGCAAGCGCGGCTAAATAGGGGAAGAAGCTTCGACACTCTTAAGGATATCCCAAACCGATTCTTTTTCACTTCAAGGCAATATTTATTGATTTAAACAAGCGCGGGTAAATTGGGGGAGTAGCTTCGACTCTCTTAAGGATATCCCAAATCAATTCCTTCACAACCCAAGTCAAATTTTGGTGATAAAAGCAAGCGCGGGTAAATGGGGGGAGTAGCTTCGACTCTCTTAAAGATATCCCAAACGAATTCCTCCACAACCCAAGTCAAATTTTAGTGTTTAAAGCAAGCGCGGGTAAATCGGGGGGGGGGGTAATTTCGTCTCTCTTAAGCATATCCAAAACCGATTCTCTTACACTTCAAGGCAATATTTATTGATTTAAGCAAGCGCGGCTTAATTTTGGGAGTAGCTTCGGCTCTCTTAAGGATATTTTAGACCAATCCATCACAATCCAAATAAATTTCAAGTGATTTAAGCAAGCGCGGGTAAATGGTTGGAGTAGCTTCGACTCTCTTAAGGATATCCCAAAACAATTCCTTCACAACCTAAGTCAAATTTTAGTGATAAAAGCAAGTGCGGGTAAATGGGGGAAGAAGCTTCGACTTTCTTATGGATATCCCAAACCGATTCCTTTACACTTCAAGGCAATATTTATTGATTAAAGCAAGCGCGGGTAAATTGGGGGAGTAGCTTCGACTCTCTTAAGGATATCCCAAACCGATTCTTTTACACTTCAAGGCAATATATATTCATTTAATCAAGCAAGGGTAAATGGGGGGAGTTGCTTTCGACTCTCTTAATAATATTCCAAACCAATTCCAACACAACCTAAGTCAAATTTTAGTGATATAAGCAAGCGCGGGTAAATGGGGGGAGTGGCTTCGACTCTATTAAGGATATCAAAAAGCGATTCTTTTGTACTTCAAGGCAAAATATATTGATTTAAGCAAACGCGGGCTAATTTTGGGAGTAGCTTCGACTCTATTAAGGATATCCCAAACCGTATCCTTTACACTTCAAGGCAATATTTATTGATTTAAGCAAGCGCCGGTAAATGGAGAGAGTTGCTTTCGACTCTCTTAAGGATATTCCAAACCAATTACCTCGCAACCCAAGTCAAATTTTAGTGATATGAGCAAGCGCGGGTAAATGGGGGGAGTAGCTTCGACTCTCTTAAGGATATCACAAACCGATTCTTTAACACTTCAAGGCAATATTTATTGATTTAAGCAAGCGCGGGTAAATGTTGGCAATTCCTTCACAACCTAAGTCAAATTTTAGTGATATAAGCAAGCGCGAGTAAATGGGGGGGAGTAGCTTTGACTCTCTTAAGGATGTCCCAAACCGATTCTTTTACACTTCAAGGCGATATTTATTGATTTAAGCAAGCGTGGGTAAACGATTGGTGTAGCTTCAACTCTCCCAAGGGAACTTGTCCAGTTTTACACTGTACTAGTTCTGTAAGGTTCTGCATTAAGGACTAGGTCCTTCCATTCAGTTATTAAGAAATTGTTTAAGTATTCATATTTTAACGTTGGGATTAGAAAAGACCCTCTTAAGTGACATGACGCAAATTTTTACACACCTCAAATCAATTTCAATGATTTAAGCAAGCGCGGGTAAATAGGGGGAAGAAGCTTCGACTCTCTTAAGGATATCCCAATCCAATTCCTTCACAAACCAAGTCAAATTTTAGTGATATAAGCAAGCATAGGTAAATGGGGTTAGTAGATTTGACTCTCTTAAAGATATCCCAAACCGATTCTTTTACACTTCAAGGCAATATTTATTGATTTAAGCAAGCGTGGCTAAACGGTGGGTGTAGCTTCAACTCTCTCAAGGGAACTTGTCCAGTTTTACACTGTACTAGTTCTAAAAGGTTCTGCAACAAGGACTAGGTCCTTCCCTTCAGTTATTAAAAAATTGTTTAAGTATTAATAAGTAAATGTTGGGATCAGAAAAGACTCTCTTGAGTGACATAAAACATATTCTTAAACACCGCAAATCAATTTCAAGTGATTTAATCAAGTGTGGATAAATGGTTGGAGTAGCTTCGACTCTCTTAAGGATATCCCAAACAGATTCTTTTACACTTCAAGGCAATATTTATTCATTTAAGCAAGCGCGTTTAAATGGGGGGAGTTGCTTTCGACTCTCTCAATAATATTCCAAACCAATTCCCTCACAACCCAAGTCAAATTTTAGTGATATAAGCAAGCGCGGGTAAATGGGGGAAGTGGCTTCGACTCTCTTAAGGATATCAAAAACCGATTCTTTTACACTTCAAGGCAATACTTATTGATTTAAGCAAAACCGGGTAAATTGAGGGAGGAGCTTCGACTCTCTTAAAGATATCCCAAACCGATTCTTTTACGATTCAATGCAATATTTATTGATTTAAGCAAGCGTGGGTAAACGGTAGGTGTAGCTTCAACTCTCCCTAGGGAACTTGTCCAGTTTTACACTGTACTACTTCTGTAAGGTTCTGAATTAAGGACTAGGTCCTTCCCTTCAGTTATTAAAAATTGTTTAAGTATTCATAAGTAAACGTTGGGATCAGAAAAGACTCTCTTGAGTGACATGAAACATATTCTTAAACACCGCAAATCAATTTCAAGTGATTTAATCAAGTGTGGGTAAATGTTTGGAGTAGCTTCGACTCTCTTAAGGATATCCCAAACCGATTCTTTTTCACTTCAAGGCAATATTTATTGATTTAAGCAAGCGCGGGTAAATTGGGGGAATAGCTTAGACTCTCTCAAGGATATCCCAAAAAAATTCCTTCACAACCCAAGTCAAATTTTAGTGATAAAAGCAAGCACGGGTAAATGGGGGGAGAAGCTTCGACTCTCTTAAGGATATCCCAAACCGATTCTTTTTCACTTCAAGGCAATATTTATTGATTTAAGCAAGCGCGGGTAAATTGGGGGAGTAGCTTCGACTCTCTCCCAAACCAATTCCTTCACAACCCAAGTCAAATTTTAGTGATAAAAGCAAGCGCGGGTAAATGGGGGGAGAAGCTTCGACTCTCTTAAGGATATCCCAAACCGATTCTTTTTCACTTCAAGGCAATATTTATTGTTTTAAGCTAGCGCGGGTAAATTGGGGGAGTAGCTTCGACTCTCTCCCAAACCAATTCCTTCACAACCCAAGTCAAATTTAAGTGATAAAAGCAAGCGCGGGTAAATGGGGGGAGAAGCTTCGACTCTCTTAAGGATATCCCAAACCGATTCTTTTTCACTTCAAGGCAATATTTATTGATTTAAGCTAGCGCGGCTTAATTTTGGGAACAGCTTCGGCTCTCGTAAGGATATTCCAAACCATATCCTTCACAACCCAACTCAATTTCAAGTGATTTAAGCAAGCGCGGGTAAATGGTTCTAGTGGCTTCGACGATTCTTTTACACTTCAAGGCAATATTTATTGATTTAAGCAAGCGCGGCTTAATTTTGGGAGTAGCTTCGGCTCTCTTAAGGATATCCCAAACCAATTCCTTCACAACCCAAGTCAAATTTTAGTGATAAAAGCAAGCTCGGGTAAATTGGGTAGTAGCTTTGACTCTCTTAAGGATGTCCCAAACCGATTCTTTTACACTTCAAGGCAATATTTATTCATTTAAGCAAGCGCGAGTAAATGGGGGAGTTGCTTTCGACTCTCTTAATAATATTCCAAACCAATTCCCTCAAAACCCAAGTCAAATTTTAGTGATATAAGCAAGCGCAGGTAAATGGGCCGAGTGGCTTCGACTCTCTTAAGGATATCAAAAACCGATTCTTTTACACTTAAGGCAAAATATATTGATTTAAGCAAGCGCGGGCTAATTTTGGGAGTAGCTTCGGCTCTCTTAAGGGTATTCCAAACCATTTCCTTCACAACCCATGTCAATTTCAAGTGATTTAAGCAAGCGCGGCTAAATAGGGGAAGAAGCTTCGACACTCTTAAGGATATCCCAAACCGATTCTTTTTCACTTCAAGGCAATATTTATTGATTTAAACAAGCGCGTTTAAATTGGGGGAGTAGCTTCGACTCTCTTAAGGATATCCCAAATCAATTCCTTCACAACCCAAGTCTAATTTTAGTGATAAAAGCAAGCGCGGGTAAATGGGGGGAGTAGCTTCGACTCTCTTAAAGATATCCCAAACGAATTCCTCCACAACCCAAGTCAAATTTTAGTGTTTAAAGCAAGCGCGGGTAAATCGGGGGGGGGGGGTAATTTCGTCTCTCTTAAGCATATCCAAAACCGATTCTCTTACACTTCAAGGCAATATTTATTGATTTAAGCAAGCGCGGCTTAATTTTGGGAGTAGCTTCGGCTCTCTTAAGGATATTTTAGACCAATCCATCACAATCCAAATAAATTTCAAGTGATTTAAGCAAGCGCGGGTAAATGGTTGGAGTAGCTTCGACTCTCTTAAGGATATCCCAAACCAATTCCTTCACAACCTAAGTCAAATTTTAGTGATAAAAGCAAGTGCGGGTAACTGGGGGAAGAAGCTTCGACTCTCTTATGGATATCCCAAACCGATTCCTTTACACTTCAAGGCAATATTTATTGATTAAAGCAAGCGCGGGTAAATTGGGGGAGTAGCTTCGACTCTCTTAAGGATATCCCAAACCGATTCTTTTACACTTCAAGGCAATATATATTCATTTAATCAAGCAAGGGTAAATGGGGGGAGTTGCTTTCGACTCTCTTAATAATATTCCAAACCAATTCCAACACAACCTAAGTCAAATTTTAGTGATATAAGCAAGCGCGGGTAAATGGGGGGAGTGGCTTCGACTCTATTAAGGATATCAAAAAGCGATTCTTTTGCACTTCAAGGCAAAATATATTGATTTAAGCAAACGCGGGCTAATTTTGGGAGTAGCTTCGACTCTAAGGATATCCCAAACCGTATCCTTTACACTTCAAGGCAATATTTATTGATTTAAGCAAGCGCCGGTAAATGGAGAGAGTTGCTTTCGACTCTCTTAAGGATATTCCAAACCAATTACCTCGCAACCCAAGTCAAATTTTAGTGATATGAGCAAGCGCGGGTAAATGGGGGGAGTAGCTTCGACTCTCTTAAGGATATCACAAACCGATTCTTTAACACTTCAAGGCAATATTTATTGATTTAAGCAAGCGCGGGTAAATGTTGGCAATTCCTTCACAACCTAAGTCAAATTTTAGTGATATAAGCAAGCGCGAGTAAATGGGGGGGAGTAGCTTTGACTCTCTTAAGGATGTCCCAAACCGATTCTATTACACTTCAAGGCGATATTTATTGATTTAAGCAAGGGTGGGTAAACGATGGGTGTAGCTTCAACTCTCCCAAGGGAACTTGTCCAGTTTTACACTGTACTAGTTCTGTAAGGTTCTGCATTAAGGACTAGGTCTTTCCATTCAGTTATTAAGAAATTGTTTAAGTATTCATATTTAAACGTTGGGATTAGAAAAGACCCTCTTAAGTGACATGACGCAAATTTTTACACACCTCAAATCAATTTCAATGATTTAAGCAAGCGCGGGTAAATGGGGGAAGAAGCTTCGACTCTCTTAAGGATATCCCAATCCAATTCCTTCACAAACCAAGTCAAATTTTAGTGATATAAGCAAGCATAGGTAAATGGGGTTAGTAGATTTGACTCTCTTAAAGATATCCCAAACCGATTCTTTTACACTTCAAGGCAATATTTATTGATTTAAGCAAGCGTGGGTAAACGGTGGGTGTAGCTTCAACTCTCTCAAGGGAACTTGTCCAGTTTTACACTGTACTAGTTCTAAAAGGTTCTGCAACAAGGACTAGGTCCTTCCCTTCAGTTATTAAAAAATTGTTTAAGTATTCATAAGTAAATGTTGGGATCAGAAAAGACTCTCTTGAGTGACATAAAACATATTCTTAAACACCGCAAATCAATTTCAAGTGATTTAATCAAGTGTGGATAAATGGTTGGAGTAGCTTCGACTCTCTTAAGGATATCCCAAACAGATTCTTTTACACTTCAAGGCAATATTTATTCATTTAAGCAAGCGCGTTTAAATGGGGGGAGTTGCTTTCGACTCTCTCAATAATATTCCAAACCAATTCCCTCACAACCTAAGTCAAATTTTAGTGATATAAGCAAGCGCGGGTAAATGGGGGAAGTGGCTTCGACTCTGTTAAGGATATCAAAAACCGATTCTTTTACACTTCAAGGCAATACTTATTGATTTAAGCAAGCCCGGGTAAATTGAGGGAGGAGCTTCGACTCTCTTAAAGATGTCCCAAACCGATTCTTTTACGATTCAATGCAATATTTATTGATTTAAGCAAGCGTGGGTAAACGGTAGGTGTAGCTTCAACTCTCTCAAGGGAACTATTCCAGTTTTACACTGTACTACTTCTGTAAGGTTCTGAATTAAGGACTAGGTCCTTCCCTTCAGTTATTAAAAAATTGTTTAAGTATTCATAAGTAAACGTTGGGATCAGAAAAGACTCTCTTGAGTGACATGAAACATATTCTTAAACAACGCAAATCAATTTCAAGTGATTTAATCAAGTGTGGGTAAATGTTTGGAGTAGCTTCGACTCTCTTAAGGATATCCCAAACCGATTCTTTTTCACTTCAAGGCAATATTTATTGATTTAAGCAAGCGCGGGTAAATTGGGGGAATAGCTTAGACTCTCTCAAGGATATCCCAAAAAAATTCCTTCACAACCCAAGTCAAATTTTAGTGATAAAAGCAAGCACGGGTAAATGAGGGGAGAAGCTTCGACTCTCTTAAGGATATCCCAAACCGATTCTTTTTCACTTCAAGGCAATATTTATTGATTTAAGCAAGCGCGGCTTAATTTTGGGAGAAACTTCGGCTCTCGTAAGGATATTCCAAACCAATTCCTTCACAACCCAAGTCAGTTTCAACTGATTTAAGCAATCGTGGGTAAATGGTTGGAGTAGCTTCGACTCTCTTAAGGATATCCCAAACCGATTCTTTTTCACTTCAAGGCAATATTTATTGATTTAAGCAAGCGCGGGTAAATTGGGGGAATAGCTTAGACTCTCTCAAGGATATCCCCAAAAAATTCCTTCACAACCCAAGTCAAATTTTAGTGATAAAAGCAAGCGCGGATAAATGGGGGGAGAAGCTTCGACTCTCTTAAGGATATCCCAAACCGATTCTTTTTCACTTCAAGGCAATATTTATTGATTTAATCAAGCGCGGGTAAATTGGGGGAGTAGCTTCGACTCTCTCCCAAACCAATTCCTTCACAACCCAAGTCAAATTTTAGTGATAAAAGCAAGCGCGGGTAAATGGGGGGAGAACCTTCGACTCTCTTTAGGATATCCCAAACCGATTCTTTTTCACTTCAAGGCAATATTTATTGATTTAAGCTAGCGCGGCTTAATTTTGGGAACGGCTTCGGCTCTCGTAAGGATATTCCAAACCAATTCCTTCACAACCCAAGTCAATTTCAAGTGATTTAAGCAAGCGCGGGTAAATGGTTGGAGTGGCTTTGACGATTCTTTTACACTTCAAGGCAATATTTATTAATTTAAGCAAGCGTGGGTAAACGGTGGGTGTAGCTTCAACTCTCTCAAGGGAACTTGTCCAGTTTTACACTGTACTAGTTCTAAAAGGTTCTGCAACAAGGACTAGGTCCTTCCCTTCAGTTATAAAAAAATTGATTAAGTATTAATAAGTAAATGTTGGGATCAGAAAAGACTCTCTTGAGTGACATAAAACATATTCTTAAACACCGCAAATCAATTTCAAGTGATTTAATCAAGTGTGGATAAATGGTTGGAGTAGCTTCGACTCTCTTAAGGATATCCCAAACAGATTCTTTTACACTTCAAGGCAATATTTATTCATTTAAGCAAGCGCGTTTAAATGGGGGGAGTTGCTTTCGACTCTCTCAATAATATTCCAAACCAATTCCCTCACAACCTAAGTAAAATTTTAGTGATATAAGCAAGCGCGGGTAAATGGGGGAAGTGGCTTCGACTCTCTTAAGGATATCAAAAACCGATTCTTTTACACTTCAAGGCAATACTTATTGATTTAAGCAAGCCCGGGTAAATTGAGGGAGGAGCTTCGACTCTCTTAAAGACATCCCAAACCGATTCTTTTACGATTCAATGCAATATTTATTGATTTAAGCAAGCGTGGGTAAACGGTAGGTGTAGCTTCAACTCTCCCAAGGGAACTTGTCCAGTTTTACACTGTACTACTTCTGTAAGGTTCTGAATTAAGGACTAGGTCCTTCCCTTCAGTTATTAAAAATTGTTTAAGTATTCATAAGTAAACGTTGGGATCAGAAAAGACTCTCTTGAGTGACATGAATCATATTCTTAAACACCGCAAATCAATTTCAAGTGATTTAATCAAGTGTGGGTAAATGTTTGGAGTAGCTTCGACTCTCTTAAGGATATCCCAAACCGATTCTTTTTCACTTCAAGGCAATATTTATTGATTTAAGCAAGCGCAAGTAAATTGGGGGAATAGCTTAGACTCTCTCCCAAACCAATTCCTTTACAACCCAAGTCAAATTTTAGTGATAAAAGCAAGCGCGGGTAAATGGGGGGAGAAGCTTCGACTCTCTTAAGTATATCCCAAACCGATTCTTTTTCACTTCAAGGCAATATTTATTGATTTAAGCAAGCGCGGCTTAATTTTGGGAGTAGCTTCGGCTCTCTTAAGGATATCCCAAACCAATTCCTTCACAACCCAAGTCAATTTTTAGTGATAAAAGCAAGCTCGGGTAAATTGGGTAGTAGCTTTGACTCTCTTAAGGATGTCCCAAACCGATTCTTTTACACTTCAAGGCAATATTTATTCATTTAAGCAAGCGCGAGTAAATGGGGGAGTTGCTTTCGACTCTCTTAATAATATTCCAAACCAATTCCCTCAAAACCCAAGTCAAATTTTAGTGATATAAGCAAGCGCAGGTAAATGGGCCGAGTGGCTTCGACTCTCTTAAGGATATCAAAAACCGATTCTTTTACACTTAAGGCAAAATATATTGATTTAAGCAAGCGCGGGCTAATTTTGGGAGTAGCTTCGGCTCTCTTAAGGGTATTCCAAACCGATTCTTTTTCACTTCAAGGCAATATTTATTGATTTAAACAAGCGCGGGTAAATTGGGGGAGTAGCTTCGACTCTCTTAAGGATATCCCAAATCAATTCCTTCACAACCCAAGTCAAATTTAAGTGATAAAAGCAAGCGCGGGTAAATGGGGGGAGTAGCTTCGACTCTCTTAAAGATATCCCAAACGAATTCCTCCACAACCCAAGTCAAATTTTAGTGTTTAAAGCAAGCGCAGGTAAATCGGGGGGGGGGGGGTAATTTCGTCTCTCTTAAGCATATCCAAAACTGATTCTCTTACACTTCAAGGTTAATATTTATTGATTTAAGCAAGCGCGGCTTAATTTTGGGAGTAGCTTCGGCTCTCTTAAGGATATTTTAGACCAATCCATCACAATCCAAATAAATTTCAAGTGATTTAAGCAAGCGCGGGTAAATAATTGGAGTAGCTTCGACTCTCTTAAGGATATCCCAAATCAATTCCTTCACAACCTAAGTCAAATTTTAGTGATAAAAGCAAGTGCGGGTAAATGGGGGAAGAAGCTTCGACTCTCTTATGGATATCCCAAACCGATTCCTTTACACTTCAAGGCAATATTTATTGATTAAAGCAAGCGCGGGTAAATTGGGGGAGTAGCTTCGACTCTCTTAAGGTTATCAAAAACCGATTCTTTTACACTTAAGGCAAAATATATTGATTTAAGCAAGCGCGGGCTAATTTTGGGAGTAGCTTCGGCTCTCTTAAGGGTATTCCAAACCATTTCCTTCACAACCCATGTCAATTTCAAGTGATTTAAGCAAGCGCGGCTAAATAGGGGAAGAAGCTTCGACTCTCTTAAGGATATCCCAAACCGATTCTTTTTCACTTCAAGGCAATATTTATTGATTTAAACAAGCGAGGGTAAATTGGGGGAGTAGCTTCGACTCTCTTAAGGATATCCCAAATCAATTCCTTCACAACCCAAGTCAAATTTTAGTGATAAAAGCAAGCGCGGGTAAATGGGGGGAGTAGCTTCGACTCTCTTAAAGATATCCCAAACGAATTCCTCCACAACCCAAGTCAAAATTTTTGTGATATAAGCAAGCCTGGGTAAATGAGGAGAGTAGCTTCGACTCTGTTAAGGATATCCCAAACCATATCCATCCCAACCTAAGTCAAATTTCAGTGTGTAAAGCAAGCACGGGTAAATGTGGGGAGTAGCTTCGACTCTCTTAAGGATATCCCAAACAGATTCTTTTACACTTCAAGGCAATATTTATTCATTTAAGCAAGCGCGTTTAAATGGGGGGAGTTTCTTTCGCCTCTCTTAATAATATTCCAAACCAATTCCCTCACAACCCAAGTCAAATTTTAGTGATATAGGCAAGCGCGGGTAAATGGAGGGAGTGGCTTCGACTCTCTAAGGATATCAAAAACCGATTCTTTTACACTTCAAGGCAATACTTATTGATTTAAGCAAGCGCGGGTAAAGTAAGGGAAGAGCTTCGAGTCTCTTAAGGATATCCCAAATCAATTCCTTCACAACCCAAATCAAATTTTAGTGATAAAAGCAAGCGCGGGTAAATGAGGAGAGTAGCTTCGACTCTCTTAAGAATATCCCAAACCAATTCCATCCTAAATTTCAGTGTTTAAAGCAAGCACGGGTAAATGTGGGGAGTAGCTTCGACTCTCTTAAGGATATCCCAAACAGATTCTTTTACACTTCAGGGCAATATTTATTCATTTAAGCAAGCGCGTTTAAATGGGGGGAGTTTCTTTCGACTCTCTTAATAATATTCCTAACCAATACCCTCACAACCCAAGTCAAATTTTAGTGATATAAGCAAGCGCGGGTAAATGGGGGGAGTGGCTTCGACTCTCTTAAGGATATCAAAAACCGATTCTTTTACACTTCAAGGCAATACTTATTGATTTAAGCAAGCGCGGGTAAAGTGGGGGAGGAGCTTCGAGTCTCTCAAAGATATCCCAAAAAAATTCCTTCACAACCCAAGTCAAATTTTAGTGATAAAAGCAAGCGCGGGTAAATAGGGGGAGAAGCTTAGACTCTCTTAAGGATATCCCAAACCGATTCTTTTTTACTTCAAGGCAATATTTATTGATTTAAGCAAGCGCCGGTAAATTGGGGGAGTAGCTTCGACTCTCTCCCAAACCAATTCCTTCACAACCCAAGTCAATTTCAAGTGATTTAAGCAAGCGCGGGTAAATGGTTGGAGTAGCTTCGACGATTCTTTTACACATCAAGGCAATATTTATTCATTTAAGCAAGCGCGTTTAAGATGGGGGAGTTGCTTTCGACTCTCTTAATAATATTCCAAACCAATACCCTCACAACCCAAGTCAAATTTTAGTTATACAAGCAAGCGCGGATAAATGGGGGGAGTGGCTTCGACTCTCTTAAGGATATCAAAAACCGATTCTTTTACACTTCAAGGCAATAATTATTGATTTAAGCAAGCGTGGGTAAACGGTGGGTGTAGCTTCAACTCTCTAAGGGAACTAGTCCAGTTTTACACTGTACTACTTCTTTAAGGTTCTGCATTAAGGACTAGGTCCTTTCCTTCAGTTATTAAAAAATTGTTTAAGTATTCATAAGTAAACGTTGGGATTATAAAAGACTCTCTTAAGTGACATGAAACATATTCTTAAACACCGCAAATCAATTTCAAGTGATTTAATCAAGTGTGGGTAAATGGTTGGAGTAGCTTCGACTCTCTTAAGGTTATCCCGAACCGATTCTTTTTCCCTTCAAGGCAATATTTATTGATTTAAGCAAGCGCGGGTAAATTGGGGGAATAGCTTCAACTCTCTCAAGGATATCCCAAACCAATTCCTTCACAACCCAAGTAAAATTTTAGTGATAAAAGCAAGAGCGGGTAAAAGGGGGAAGAAGCTTCGACTCTCTTAAGGATATCCCAAACCGATTCTTTTTCAATTCGAGGCAATATTTATTGATTTAAGCAAGCGTGGGTAAATTGGGGTAGTAGATGCGACTCTCTCAAGGATATCCCAAAACAATTCCTTCACAACCCAAGTCAAATTTTAGTGTTTAAAGCAAGCGCGGGTAAATCGGGGGGGGGGGGGGTAGCTTCGTCTCTCTTAAGGATATCCAAAACCGATTCTTTTACACTTCAAGGCAATATTTATTGCTTTAAGAAAGCGCGGCTTAATTTTGGGAGAAGCTTCGTCTCTCTTAAGGATATCCAAAACCGATTCTTATACACTTTAAGGCAATATATATATACATTTAATCAAGCAAGTGTAAATGGGGGAGTTGCTTTCGACTCTCTTAATAATATTCCAAACCAATTCCAACACAACCTAAGTCAAATTTTAGTGATATAAGCAAGGGCGGGTAAATGGGGGGAGTGGCTTCGACTCTATTAAAGATATCAAAAACCGATTCTTTTACACTTTAAGGCAATATTTATTGATTTAAGCAAGAGCGGGTGAATGGAGAGAGTTGCTTTTGACTCTCTTAAGGATATTCCAAACCAATTCCCTCACAACCCAAGTCAAATTTTAGTGATATAAGGAAGCATGGGTAAATGGGGTTAGTAGATTTGACTCTCTTAAAGATATCAAAAACCGATTCTTTTAAACTTCAAGGCAATATTTATTGATTTAAGCAAGCGTGGGTAAACGGTGGGTGTAGCTTCAACTCTCTCAAGGGAACTTGTCCAGTTTTACACTGTACTAGTTCTGTAAGGTTCTGCAACAAGGACTAGGTCCTTTCCTTCAGTTATTAAAAAATTGTTTAAGTAATCATAAGTAAACGTTGGGATTATAAAAGACACTCTTAAGTGAAATGACACATATTCTTACACACCTCAAATCAATTTCAATGATTTAAGCAAGCATTTACCCGTGTAAATGATTGGAGTAGCTTCGGCTCTCTTAAGGATATCCCAATCCAATTCCTTCACAACCCAAGTCAAATTTTAGTGATAAAAGCAAGCGCGTGTAAATTGGGGGAGTAGCTTCGACTCTCTTAAGGATGTCCCAAACCGATTCTTTTACACTTCAAGGCAATATTTATTCATTTAAGCAAGCGCGAGTAAATGGGGGAGTTGCTTTCGACTCTCTTAATAATATTCCAAACCAATTCCTCAAAACCCAAGTCAAATTTTAGTGATATAAGCAAGCGCAGGTAAATGGGCCAAGTGGCTTCGACTCTCTTAAGGATATCAAAAACCGATTCTTTTACACTTAAGGCAAAATATATTGATTTAAGCAAGCGCGGGCTAATTTTGGGAGTAGCTTCGGCTCTCTTAAGGGTATTCCAAACCATTTCCTTCACAACCCATGTCAATTTCAAGTGATTTAAGCAAGCGCGGCTAAATAGGGGAAGAAGCTTCGACTCTCTTAAGGATATCCCAAACCGATTCTTTTTCACTTCAAGGCAATATTTATTGATTTAAACAAGCGAGGGTAAATTGGGGGAGTAGCTTCGACTCTCTTAAGGATATCCCAAATCAATTCCTTCACAACCCAAGTCAAATTTTAGTGATAAAAGCAAGCGCGGGTAAATGGGGGGAGTAGCTTCGACTCTCTTAAAGATATCCCAAACGAATTCCTCCACAACCCAAGTCAAAATTTTTGTGATATAAGCAAGCCTGGGTAAATGAGGAGAGTAGCTTCGACTCTGTTAAGGATATCCCAAACCATATCCATCCCAACCTAAGTCAAATTTCAGTGTGTAAAG